>JAOUQX010000023.1:5383189-5406310 GCA_028566295.1 Liobagrus marginatus
TGTGTGTGATGTGTAGGTTTAGGAGTAGGGTAGGGGTGTGTGTGTGATGTGTAGGTTTAGGAGTAGGGGGATAGAAGGTACAGTTTGCCTATGGAATGTCCTCACCAAGATAGCAAAACAAATGTGTCACTTTTTTTTTATTATTATTTATTTTTTATACAAAGCCACGATCAGGAAACGTAACATATAAACACATTCCTTATTAACTACAAGTCCCCCGCTCAATCATAATGTCAAAGATCCATCGATGTAATATTAATTACACACATTCCTTAATATTAGGGAATACACTGACGGATACTATGAAATCCGCTGAGGATTTTTTCTCTGGTACTCGCCGATACCGAGGTCTTTTGTTTTTGCATCCATTTTTTTGGATGATGTGACAACACACTGAGACTAATGAATATTGTTGAGCAATAACCTACACAGAGCATAATAACCAAGGGCATAATAATAAAAAAAATTAAAAATCATTAATTAAGAAATATTTCTACACTGCTGAGGCTGACATTGTGTCTGTCGTGTGTGTGTGTCAGTTCTGACTGCCAAATACGTTAGGTGATGTATGGTATACCTCCATGGTTATGTGCGTATTGGTATCGGGGTATTTTTATGAGTACATGTACATGAACTCGGTATTGGGCCCGATACCGGTATCGGTGCATCCATATCAATAACCTCATGTTTACACTCCAATAGGATGTTCTGTAATTAGAAAGAAATTCTAACCGGCTGCCGAGCGATAGCCATCAAAAAGAGCCGAGTACAAGGTGTACTTAAATCCAAAGAGCGCTGCGGTATAAAGCATTAATAGTGCATTATTCATTATTTGGTTTCTCACTAACACAAATAATCTGGAAACTAAACTACTTAGAAGGTGATTAAAAACAACAACTGCTCAAGCGATGGAACCAGTGCAAATCTAATTTGAGCTTAGAATAACCCGAGACAAATCCGCGTCAGACTGGGTGCTTTGTGCTTCGTGACCCTGCGGTCAGTCCTTTTATAGACATGCCCTAAGTGCCCTTCACCACCAACACCACCCCCCACCCCATTCTGTCCAGAGAGTAGAACACAGTATATTTTGTACATTAAACACACAAAGTCATGTGCTTAAAAAAAATTATTTAAATAAAGCTGATGATCACCTAAAATGTCCTTCGTATAAATCTATAAAAAGTTGGGATCTGGTTCCTTTAAACTACGGTGTAAAGCAATATGCCTTAACAGCCGAGCCGGTCACTTGCAAGTCAAATCAACCTCTAACTGAGTTTCGTGGAAGATCCTGGAAGCTTGGTGTTAACGCACCTTTCAAATGAAACATGACTAAAGCGCCTACATTCCTCCGCCTCTGATTCCATCTGCTGAATGGATGACCACAGAGGAAACGTCCAGCTGAAATAAATAATCACCACCCAAACGCACCTTATTATGTTTGAAACGGTAGCAGTGTGGGTGTAATCTTTAAACAACAAAGACTATTGTGAACACAAACCCCTAACACGCTGCTACTGCTTTACTTGCGCCGAAATATAAAACAAACACTAAGAAGGAAAATAAAATATGCAGAAATGTTGATGAAGCAAAGCCGTGTTTAGTGAACGTCACGTTTAAAAAATAAGATGCAGCTGGAGATTAACTCTGAATACTCAGGATAAAATATGAAAATAACTACCCCGGTGTAGACGTTTTGTGTGTGGTAGGATGACACATGGGTGCAAGTGTGGAAAGAGGCAAGCAATTCCTCTGGAGTTTGAATGCATTTGTTGCCAGGAGTGAAACTATTCGAAGAGGTTTAAAACACAATAAAAGTAGTTCTGTTAATACTGACCACAAAGATTTTTAAAGCTTATCAACCGTGGCAACCTCCAACAAGCAATACTGAATCTCCATTAGCCATTCACATAAATACAGTGGAACCTCTGGTTACGAACGCTCGGGCATACGTGAAATTCAGATTACGAATCGCAGCTCGTCAAAAACATTTTGCCCGTTTACGAACAAAATTTTGGTATACGACCGTAACGGCGGCCCAAACTCCGCCTCCTCTGAGCTCCGTCGCCGGAGTTCTAGACTGTTCACTTCCGGTTCAGGCCGTGACCGCAGCGCCTCACTACCGGGTCTAAGCCTAACGCTTCTGTTTACCCGTTGCGAAGTATTGTTCGTTCACAGATCAGACAAAGCGCCGTTCACCTTTCTGCTAAACCTCTTAACGCCAGCTTATTGGTTATATGACCGACCTAACCAGCCGATTTTTGTTACTTAATTCGCCCCCGTTAGTAATAACGACTAACACACCGCGCTATCGTCCCAGTAGCGCCTTTTCCTTGAGTTTTCCACGGACTCCAACCCTCTCCGCGCTGGATCCACCAACGCAGCTCGTCTCATACCAATGTGTATACGCTGTAACAGCGAGTAGCGAGTCTTCTCAAAGGTAAAGTACCCAGTAAAGATAATGTTTTCCTCTCTTATATGTTTTTATAATGGTATGATTTCAATATAACATGTTAAAAGTAAGTAATATTAGTGAATATTGGCTTTATTTATATTTTTAAAGTAATATTTTTGGTTGAACGGAACGAATTACCGAAGTTTCTGTTCATTCTTCTGGGAAAACCTGTATCAGTATACGAACTTTTCAGTGTACGAGTAACGTTCCAGAACGGATTAAATTCGTACCCCGAGGTTCCACTGTATATTTAAAAAGTAGTAGTAGTAGTATTAATATGGCGTTTAACTAATAAATGGAATATAATGCACATAGTTTTGGGCTTATGTCTCCATGTAAGAAAAGCATATGTACAAAAACAATATGTCTGGAAAGTCCTGTCGGAGACACATTAAGAACGCACAGCGACGCGTTTAATCATTTGGACTTCTCTGCTACATTTCATGTGTTCAGCTGTGTGTGAACAGGAGAACCGACAGATCCACAACGCAAAACAATCACACATATGTGTGATTAAGTTCTTTACCAGGCAACATAAAGACAACCGGTTTATTTCCATGCTCCAAAGATCCCCTATATTATGGACGACTTCTGTAGTTTGGATTGCCATATTATTTACGTTCTGGTTAATATTCCTCACATTCTATACTACAGAATTGTTTAGTGATCAGTTTTCCGGTTTAGTGTCAAGCTGGATCCGGTGTCTATATGCCGAAGCTCTGGATGTGAGACACGAACAACACCTTGGATGTGATGGGAGGACGTCACAACGCACCATGCGCGCGAGCGCACACACGTGCTTATTTTTCTATGCTAATGAGGACATTTCATAGGTTTTAGTCATCGTTTTTATAGTGTACAAACTGTACATTCTATCCCCTTACCCTACTCCTAAGCCTGCACATCACACAAAACATTCGACATTTTTATTAAAGCATTGTTTAGTATGTTTTTAAAGCTATTTTAATAATGGGGACTCATTAAATCACCCGACAAATCATGCTTATGTAGTAGCACCAATGGAATACCCATACACCATTACCCAAATTTGCATCCTCATAAATTCATGAATACAATATACACTACTATATTATAATATTATACAATATTCATGTGTAAACAAGTTCACACACACACTTTTATATAGATCTACTCGATTGGTCTATGCGGGTTTCATCTGGGCTCTCCTGTTTCATCCCACCTATTTAAAACTCAGCACCAATTGTGAACGAGTGCGTGAATATAAACGAGCCGACATCCAATCCGGTGTGTTTTTATTCCTTGCTTCCAGAGTTCCTGGGAAGGACTTGGGATCCACAAGAAAACACAGACCACAAGAAAACGGCTACTGAAGTGAATTGATAAATAAACAACAGTAAAGACATTAGAATTTATCTGTCAGTTAAAAGCATAAAAATAAATAAAGATGGTCTAACAGCATGACCAGTTTGATCTGTGCTTGGGCAGCTGATACACTCAGAGTAAGATGATATCCGTTACAGAAAATTACAGCTAATGCCGACAAGTGAATGTGAACAAAAGAATTACAAGTAAACTTAAAACTACTTTTCCCGCCACTGAGAATGTGATTATACAACGTAACGAGTGACTTTCCACTGAATTTAACCTGAAACAGGACAAATACAGACGGGAGAAATGCGATGGGCCTAGTATTAGATACGTTATAAAAACGGAATGGCAACCTGAAGAAAATATAAACAGAAACAAAAATTCTTTCAAACAATACACCGCCGTCTGTGTGTGTAGCGTGAGGGAGCTAAAGCAAATCCCACCTACACCTCACACCCAAACAAGGTTATGTCACCACAACACGACATATAATATCCTTCTGGATAATATTAGATGCTAAACCTGTTGTTCGAATGAACGTGAGAATAAAGCCGTGACGGATGTTTTTAAATTTAAAAAAAACCCTGTCCGAATTAATTTGGTCCTCACACGGGTTCAATCAACCGTGGTTATAATTAAATATCCATATTAATCACTATTAATTAATGTAGCCCTCACAAACCATATAGTAATATAGCGTTTACAAAGACGCGTACCTTAAACCGAAACGGTGTTGGTGTAACTCGCTACACGAGAAAAGGGCGTTCCACTGAGAGCTGCGGTGTGGTAGACTGGTTATTCTACAAGCCCACATGGAAGCCTCGTCTTCAACACAATCGACGCGATGCAGAGTCCCTCGGGCGGCTGAATGAGCTGATTTGTTTTCCGGCCCCGGTACTCTGTATCTACACTACACCGAAGCGCCGATTAAACCAGCAGATCGTTTCTCTTTTCCATTTACGTCACCGAGGAAAGCCCCAGCTCGTGAGTCGCGAGCTCCTGGAAACCCCGCCCCGTGACGACACACGGGGTTCATTTCGATTGGTCAACGCGCGGATACAGGAAGCGGTTTGAACACTCAAGCCGAAACAGAAATCTAACGGGCAGCTCGAAACTTAAAAAATTTCCAGATAAAATCCTAAACACATGAAACCGAAAAAAGTACTCATTCTTACGCAAAACATTCCCTAGAAAAAGGGAAAGCGCACGTTGAAAAGAAATCTATTTAACATGCAATAGACCGATGACGAGTTTAAATCTCGTTGGGGCCTTATGACTTCTCACCGCCCCCAAGTGCTTCTTGTTCCTACGCCACATTGATTTGCCTTCAAATAATGTTTAAAATGTATGAAAGGTATAACGTCATACTTGCTTTTAAAAACCTAAAATGTAAAAGAAATCATTAAAAAAAATCTCACACGGGGAGAACACTAACTACATACGCCAACTTTTATCTTGATGTTATGTACTAAGCGATCATTAATGAGCAGTTATAAAACACGTCATACTGTTACAATGTAAAAACGGAAGAGTTGGAGTTTTATTTTGTTTAGAATCAAAGAACTTCTGGTAATATCACTCCGTAATTTAACAGTATGCGAAAAATGAAACAAAGAAAAACTAAAAATAACTGAAGACAGTAAAACATGAGGCTTTTATTTTAAATGAATCCTAGTCAAGGCCTTGCACGGTCTGTTTAATGTTGGTAAATCTATGCAAAATAAAGCATACCGTCATAACCATGAATACATTTATATGTTAGACAAGCCCCCCTGTCTCATCAGGCTCAGACTGGCTGGAGGAAGCAGGTTTCAGACAGCTGTAGAAAGGAAAAAAACACGGCTCATGTAAATAGTCTAATTATCAGCCTAAAAAGGAAAGTTAGCTATAATAAATTATTCCCCTCCCTGCAGGAAGCAAAAACTATCACATACATGTACCATCTGGTGGACATGCGAATTATTACAGGAAGATGATGGCACTACAGAAGCAGTTGTGCTAAATATCATGTTCTAGGTTAAGTCACTCATGAAGCATTGACAATCAGAAAGACTGGACAAGGGAGTAGTCGCAAGTGTTAGAAAGAAAATGACTAACATGCTGACTCGGTGAGCGATTCCTGGGTAAAAAGATATTCACTTTTTGTCTAGATAAGCTAATGGTTTGCTTGGGTACAATTGCACAAAGCCCATGAAAATAAAGCCGATTTTGTTTTCAGATGAATATTTGAATGGTCCACATGAACACACTTTACCATTAGGCACTTAATATTACACCGATATAGACTCTACGAGTTTCATGGTGCGTAATGCAAGAAAAGACAGAGCTGTTCGAGCCGTCATGTTTCCATAGGAACAGTTGTGGTGACAACATGCTTCCAGGCAGCCTTACAATGGCAAACACACACCCAGTGCAGCATTTTCCTTCAGAACCCAAACTTTCACTGAAAGAGATAGACACTAAGGAAAGGGAAGGATGGAGAAAACATTTAAATGAAAAACACAAGGTCTTTACAGGTGGCAGCTGAGAAGGCGGCAAGGATGGAGGCAAACACGATGTCAGGGGACTGAGCAGCATCGATGGCACGGTGAATACCACGCACAGTATAGTACTGCACCAGGGGGACTGTCTGTTTATGATACGTCTCCAGCCTCGAGCGTAGGGTCTTCTCATTATCATCACTACGACGAAGCAGAGGCTCCCCGGTCACCTAAAGGAACAGACAGACTAAGATTCACACGAGTTCACAGTTCACGTGTCCGACACATCAGGCACATTAAATGAGCTCATTTGGGCTAGGAAAAGGGCTAGTTAATGAAAAACTAGATGTCTTCCTTGACAGTTTTAGTTCTGGCAGACGCCAACAAATTCCTCCCATGTCGCACAAATAATAAATCTTCATGCAAATTGCCTTTACCATTTTTAAATACAGTTTGACAAATAGGATTAGAAAATGCAAGGATTACAACAGGATACACTGATAGTAAATTCTAAACAATGAGTTGGAATGCATCTTGACATCAACTGTTTATTTCTCTTTTCCATGGCAGTTTGCAAACAATTATTTTTAATTATTAACTAAAAAAAAACAAAAACAAAAAGAGAACACTTTATACTGTATTCTCATTGAAATCATAATTATTTCTGCATATTATTGTTAGATAAATGTCCCCCCCACAAGTTTAACCAGCTCACAAGTGACTAGTTAGTGTAGTTTTTTTCTAGAGTTTCAATCTATTACTAGACTTGGTTTACGTGGCGTATCAGACATACCACTGAGACGACACTGTGTAGTACATCATAGTAATGAGCATATATTAGAACAAGCATCAGAACATGTCACACCAAAATTGCCTTTGGACTAAATCAGATTCAAGAATTCAAACTGCAGTATGAACTCATTCATTCACTATGGTGGTATTATTATTTTAGTTAAGATGTTTGCTCTGACTCCGAGAAGTTTTGAGCTGTGAAATGAGTGCAAAACTATTATATGTTTGAAAACCTTTGTAGCATTATTGAAACAGGACACCATGAAGACCTACCACTCATAACATAGGAAGAGCAGGAAAAGAAGTGCACCTGTTGCATTCCTTATTGGTAAGCTGGCAGCACAAAAGCACTTTGAATACCAGTTTAACACCACCACTACAAAGTCCTTAGTTTTTGTCATGTTAACTATGCATGTGTTAACCATCACGGAACAAAGGCAGGAGAGGAGGAAAGTCGAATTTGGGCGGGTTGTAATTACAACAAGGGACAGGAACAAATACTGCATGCGGCTCTTTCTGCTCATTACTGCTATACAAACACCCTGCTGTGTAATTACAACTTATTGATGGATGATTACTAATATTTTAAACAGATTAAATTAGAGCACATGGAAAGCCAAAATGTGCAAGATTGAAATGTTTTATAGAATTTAGGCTTTACATATCCACACGTAAGAAAAACACAGCAGAAAAAAGTGCGAATTGACTTTTAGGCACTCGACTGAACAATTCACCTGATTACAGGTCACTGTACAAGTATACAAAAATGGTGTGTGTCTGTGTGTGTAGATAGACAGACAGATGGAGAAATTTTGAAAAAGAAAAGAAACTAATTAAAATACAGTAAAGTTGTCATCCTGAGCATGTAGAAGTTAACAGAACATGAATTACACAATACGTAACAGTTTATATTCAAACTTAATTGTGGAACATTGATCTGATGGCTGAGCATACAACAAATGAACGATCATTGCTAATTAATTTAATGTTTCTGAATATATTAATACTGAAAACTTTAGTGAGGTCTTTATTTGCTGCATAAATTACTTGGACCTGTAGCTAAATCAAAGAGAATATAACTAAGGACCTAAAGAAATGGGAGATTGATGCGTTGCAATGTTCTGAAGGGTGGTTTGACAAAACAACTTTCTTTTTTTTTTTATATATAAAGCAAGTTGTAAAACTGTGATTCTAAACCATTTAAACTTACATCATCTTTCATGGGTTCCTTGGGCGGATTAAACTCCTCATGGTATGAACGGCCACTGGGGGGATGAATAAGTCTAAAAATGCAGACCAGAGAATTAAAAAAATGTAACATTGCTTATGAAATACTACCACGCCTACATCCTAAGGGGAACACTACTGCACAGCGTAGGAACTGCTCCAACACGTCTAAAACAACCCAGAGGAATTACCAAAGAGTTGAAATGTGGTTTAAGACATAAGCCTGTATAACACAAGTCACATACATATGAAATAGAGGTCTGGGTGTAGCCTTGTGCTCCTTATTCAGGAGCTATACATTTAGAGGTACAGAAACATAGAAGTTCAAAAATTGTTAGGTTTCTCAAAATACTTTTATAATCACAAAAGAAATCAAAGGTTCACCAGTGCTTTGACATTTCCAAATTGAAGCTGAACGGGAGTTGTGTATTTTGGATTTACTTGTTGGCGTTTTTAATTTTAGAAACGTTGCCTAATTTTAAGACGTGATAAAAGTTCAATTACAACTTGTCCAATATTCTTGATTGTAATAATAATTCCTACTGATTCCTAATAATTCCTACTGTTGAATATGAATGAGATAAGTACTGACTGCATTTATTTAACAAGAACTTAAGCAGAACACAACAACCCTTGGTTTAAAGCACATTTGTCCATCCTTTTACCTGCCACAGATCCTGCGCACCAATAGAGAGTCATCTACAGAGAACTCGATTACAGAGTCCAGCTTCTCTGCACGTTTCTCAAGCAGCTCATCCAACTACAGGGGAGAACAGGATACTTTCATTCAACAGTAATGAATGCTTCATCAATATGAAAAACTGCTCGTCGTGTCTATCAACAATCATTAAGTTTACCATTTCCGCTTGTTTGACCGTGCGAGGAAAACCGTCCAACAGAAACCCTTCTTTGCAGGCAGGAGTCTCCAAGTTATTCTCAATGAGCTCGACGACCATCTCATCACCCACCTAACAACAACACACAAACAGGAATTGTCAAAAACAAACACACCATGATGTTTCAAAAAAAAAAAAAAAAAGTTTCACAAAATTCAATTAACTTCTGAGGAAAAACCGAAATCACTGGAGCAAAAGTGGACATTTCTTCATATTACCAGTTTGCCAGCATCCATTGTATCTTTTAATCTTTTTCCTAATTCAGACCCAGAGGCCACCATGGCTCTCAGCATGTCCCCAGTGGCCAGATGACACACACAGAACTTCTCTGCCAGCTTGGGAGCCTGTAAAATCGAAAGAACAAAGCAATAAACCAGATCTCTTGTCCAGTACACTGCGAGATTCCTTCCTAAAAAGTCGTTTGGTCAATTTATTTTTTTTAGTGTTTAAAAGCCGAGTTAGTAAATCCGAATACTAAACAGTTGAGAAACTGAGTTCAGGTAGACACCATGAGGGTGCTGTCAGTAGATTAATGTTTCACAGCCGGGGTTGAGTCCTGAACTAATGTTATGGTCTGGGTAAGTTTCATTTGGATTAGTTGTCCCATTCAGGGCATATTCTCACACCCAGTGTTCCTGGTTATTCCATAGCAGTGGTTCTTAACCCGGGTTTGATCGAACCCCAGGGGTTCGGCGAGTCAGTCTCAGGGGTTCGGCGGCGGTCAAGACACACACCCGACTCATATGATTCGTGATGACACGCCCCGCTTGAAGGGTTCGGTGAATGCGCATATTAAACTGGTTGGGGTCAGTACCTCCAACAAGGTTAAGAACCACTGTGCCATAGTAAAAACTGGTCAGTGTACCACATGTAAACACTGTTAAACACTATGGTAACTGCCAGAGGTGTGGACTCGAGTCATGTGACTTGGACTCGAGTCAGACTCGAGTCATGAATTTGATGACTTCAGACTCGACTCGACAAAATGTACAAAGACTTGCAACTCGACTTGGACTTTAACATCAATGACTCGTGACTTCACTTGGACTTGCGCCTGGGGTGTGACTTGAAATGACTCGTAACTAAAATGATAGGACTTTGACTCGACTTGAGACTTGCAGGTTTTGACTTCTGACTCGACTTGGGACTTGCCTCATCTTTGACTCGACTTGAGACTTGCATAACAATGACTTTGTCCCACCTCTGGAACTGCACTTTCCCCCTGGAACATGAGAGCGGCAAACACCTGTCAGCTTCTCACAGGAAAACGAAAATACAACTTAAAGTTAACAGAGGAACCACTGAACACAAAGCATGTCTAATATATAATTAGATTGAAATATGATGGCGTTATCCTTCAACACAAGGTCCGTTCTGAGGTCAAATAGCGCCTTCTAATGCTTTAGAGACTTATAAAATGCTACAGTCAACTGAGCCACTTTTGTGCAATGCATTAAATAACGCCAGGAAGTCAAAGGTTACGAAGTCGTAGTGCGCCGTTAAGAAATCGATTAAACTCAGCAAACAAACCCTGCGCCGAATTCCAACCCGGAAGTTTCCGCTGTAACCTTAACTGCTATGACTCGACAGCACGAGATCCGATACGGACAGTGCTACTCTGGCACAGGAGCCGACACGGTGTCGTGTGAATGTGCGCTGCAGTTCATTCAGGCACATGTTAGCTTAGCTAAGTTAGCTAACCAGCATTAAAGAGTCTGACCTGAGTCCCTTTCCCCGCGCCGGGTGGCCCCAGCAGGATAGCGCGAATGCCTTTACGAACACCGGAGACAACATCGTCGGTCTGTGTGCTGGGCGCCATGGTCAACTTTTTTTTTAAATTTTTTTTTTTAAACACCACACCATACAACCTCCAACCCTCCACTACAGTTCTTCAGCCAAGGCAAGCCCTAACACCTTTTTCCTGTCTCTATGGATAAGTCCCGCCTCTAGAGGACACGACACGACCTCTGATTGGCTACAAAGGCGTCTGTGAAAATCGCTCGCTCTCATTTGAAGAAAACCTTTTTTAAGATCGGTTCCTGCATTTTTCAGTTTAGCTTTAGAAAATAGGAAAGACAACGGAGTACTGTACAAATTGGAACTTTCAGCTGGCTAGCTAAGTAGATATATACATGTTTCGGACATAAATCTTTGGTGTCATTTTAGTGACCATTCGGTACATTTTGCCAAAACAGAACAAACATTATTTTATTACATAGAAATTACTGGAGACATGGACTATTCACAATTATATACTGTATATATTCCAGATTAAACCTTTAAAAGGTTAAGTTTTTTTACCCTATGAAAGTGATTCCTGAATCCGGAATTTGTCTGGATGCTTAGCCTTTTTAAGCTTAGTTTAAAAACATGTGATTTTGAGTATACAGTAGCAAGTAAAACAGTCAAGGTTAACTCAGAACAGAGCTATGAACACCATGCATCACTGGCAGAATGGTGTTCTAAGGGCAATCATCAAATGTGGGTTTCCATATTGCTTTGTATCAAGGCATGGAAGGTCAATGGAGATCCTGTTCTCATGCGTTAGCCTAAAACATGCCACTCTTTGATCAAGCTCCCCTTTGTGGTATCTTCAAAGATACAATCGTCTTGTGAAGAATTTCTCCTATCAGGGTTGTTGATCCCTTCATTTTCTCACCTCATTCGGCATTTGGAGTCAGCCTGATCATTTAAAAATGAATTTAATGGTGCCACTATAGTTGTACAAAATATTCATTTTGTAATAATCAGACTAACCTTTACAGAAGTGTCTTTTTACAGAGTTATATAATTATCCTGTTGCTACACTTTAGCCCATCTCTACAGGGTACAAGTCTATTTTAAATGGATGAGAAATAATGCATTTAAGGTAATACCCATACACAGGATTGGTTAAAGCTGTAGGCTTTTATTGAAGTGTCAGCACTGCATATTTCATATTTGGAGTGTTTAAAACGAGGCACAAAACCAAAAAGCATTCACAAGTGCCTTAATAAACTTGCCTACTAGGCATGTAACCACAGCATTGTTTTAAGGCAGGTATCTGAGCATGTAAGCTGATTTAACATAGAAAAAACTAGTATAAAGTAAAAAGAAAAAAAAAAAGCCATTGTCTGCTTTGCACCAATACCACACTCTATACTGAAGTAGCTCACATACATTTTAAAGTGAAACTGGTATATTGTAGATGTTTTAAATTTAAAGCGCAAATGCAAGATTAAACAGTAAAAGACATTAATCTGAATCCTTAATAGTAGTTTCAACAGCCCAGACTAGCGTTTTGGCACTCTGCATTATAAAGAATCTCAATATTACCTGCTAAAACAAAGACAAGGTCAATGAAATAGGAAGGGGAAAAACCCAGTTCTGACATTTCAGCCTTTTGAACCAGCCGAATTAATCTGTTAATACATGAAATATTTATAAAGAACTGACACTGTTCAACACAATACATAAAACTATACTAAAATATCCCTGAATCAAAGCAAACCCCTCAATTGTTTAAAATAATGTGCTCCCATTATTTACAAGTATACCAAGGAATAAAATAGCAGAAAATTAGAACGTATAAAATGTAGGCATGAAGCTTGAAACTGCATTATAATAACCAAGCGCTTTAGTAACCAACATTGTGTGCAGCAAACACTCGGATATTAATGTTACATAAATACTGTCCTGTGTTTTATGGCTATATGGAAGGCAGATTAAAATATACTTCAAACTATTTAGTTTGCTGTAAACTACTGTGTACTCATTACTTTACTATAAGCCAAGTTGTTACTAATTCCATGTCTTATTAGAGCACATTCATTTGCAGTTAGTCCGGTTTAAGTATAATGATGGAAGCAGAAATGATACATATTTGAATGCAAAGCAACTACATTTTATAAACAAAATTGTGTAATATAGTCTAGTGCTTTAAATTTATGTAATCCTGCTGATCAAACCAAGTCTTCCTGCACTGAAGTGACTACCTACATATCAGCCTGGACTAACACACGGCTGTCTTTTCAAAATTAGCTATTTCTAATCCAATATACCATTCAGGTTTATGTTAAACTAACAGCCTCTGCCTTTTACAAATATGAGGTGGTTTAAGTTTTTTTTTTTTATGAAATACTTAAATGCATTGTTTTATTTAAACTTAATCTCTCATGTCAATGCCTTTAGTCAAAGGTACAATTTCTTAATTATATATTCCACTGTAAACATTCTGTAACCGACATTGTATTGCACTTCTCAGCAAACAGTTTGATAGTTTGTGTAAATTAGGACCTATGGTCTTTGTCTCCATTAGGGTCACACTGGTCTGTAACACGAGTCTGGCTGCCACATGCGCAGGTCCACTAGGATTTGATTGAGCTTTCGCATCCACAGATTTCTCTCGTCTTTAGTGTCGGCGCTAAGCCAGTTCCTGTTCATTAACAGAAAGACATAAATCATCTGTACATTCCATAATTGAGATCCTTGATGTACACAAGCTAAATTTGCACATTTTCTTTTCGCCTATTAGTGATAGTTAAAATATGTTAGTGTTATATCATACTGTGCGTGTACTTATAAGGGTCTTACTTTGTGACACACATGGTATTCTTGCACTGGCTGACCAGTGTTTCTTTGTCGTCGTCCCGTTGTGGTCTTACTGTAATCAGTTCAAAGGTGTTGGGCCGGGCACAGAACTCGCGGTTAGCAGGCTCCACTTTACGACTTACACAGCTTGCCAAGTTGATACGACCAATAGGATTCTACACAAAAACAGGTCACATTTAAATCATTTATTTTTTAGTTTTGATAAACATATTAATGAAATCCTACTCAATCTAGTCTACCTTGCGTTTTTCATCATCAGGATAAGTCCAATAGGAAATGCAATACCCTGAGACGACACACCACCTCCTATGCCAGGCTCCAAAACCACTGACATCTTCAAACATTGTCTACGAATTGGGATAGAGGAGTCAGTGCAAATAACATGTAAAAGTAATAATAAATACATGCTATATGGTGCTCTATAGGTAAACTGACCAGAAAGCCCTTCTCTTGCACATTAGAGTCGACCTCACACTGCATCCGGAGGCAAATATGGCCTTCCAAGGGACAGAGAAATGGTACCTGTTTGTTTGGAGGTAAAGAAGAGTTTTGAAAGTTTGATTAAAAGTCCCTTAGTTAAGCATGTGGCATTTACAAACATTTATAGTGTCCATGGAAAAGAAAGAATAGTTTGAACCAAACACCCACTGCAAAGGTAAAGAAGTGAGGGCAGATAAGTGACTTGGGTTAGTAACACACAGCAGTTGCAAAGCAAAATATGCTTAAGACAAAACAGCCAGGAAGCAGCCGACCCCCCCCCCCCCCACCGTGTTAATAAACGTGTAACGAATAAGAAAACCTTATTCTGAAACATGTCACTGAGAAGCCTGCTTTCACACCCTTCATATTTGATCTACAAAAAGAAAAAGGAGTGTGCATAAACAAGCGGTTCTCTGTAAGTAGTACCGTACCATGCTTTTACTGGGTAAACATGCAAATTAAATGCTGATAAAGAACACCAGTTTGTCTGCTAAAAAACCTATTAAAAAGAAACTTAAACAGTTCTCTCATTTCAAACCATCTTACAATGGCACAGTTCATAGAAAAGAACACCACAAAACCTACCTTTTCCAGGGGAAATTTGTTTTTTCCAATAGCAGCTAAGGTTAACTTGTATGATCCAACAAGAGTAAAGTGACTGGAGCGCACAGCATTCGGGCCCCCAGGGCTCGCCACTACTATAAACAAAGCCAGTGTTATTCTCGTTGCAAATTCAAGATGTAATAAATCATGATAAAAAGGTTGTTTTTACAGTTTACTCACCAGGTGTATGGAGATTGCTTTTCTGTTATAGAACAGGACACAAAGGTTTGTCATTAATTTCACAGAAATTATATACACAGAGAGAGAGAGAGATAGAGATATAAACCATTATCAAGATTCTTTACAGATTTTTATGACTATAACGCACCATATGTTCCATAACTAAAAAAAAAAAACCTTTACACTGGAGTCAGTTTCATTTGACATTTTATAATATTAGGCTTTTCGATGCCCTTTAGTGCAAAGACAGATTTCAGTGTAAATATATTCCCATAATATAATTTCCTAACATAAGGTTCAAATACTAAGGGCTTACTTACAGTGATTGCAAGGAATCTCTTGGGAGTAATTGCCTAATGGAAGAAGACAATATTTTTGTTCAAAAAATGTATAAGTGTGAAATTTTGCACTACAAAACATGTTCATCATAAAACACAGAAAAACCCCAATTGCTTTGCAATTTAGTATACCAAGCATGGCTGAGTGCAAGTATAACAGACAGAAGAGCACAGTAGAAAGACTGGTACCTTGGACTTAGCGGGCTTCTTTCTTTTATCAATGAACAGCTCACGTTTCAGGGTCTGAGAAAACAGAATATCTAGCGCTGAAACCCCCCTAAATTATGCATATTTAAATACAGATATAAAAACTCTACTTACAAGATAGTAAACCTCGATGTCAATCCCAAAATCACTGGAAACATCAGGCCTGGAATTTTAGAAGAAGAAAATTAGTCATAACCGGGGCCAGTAAAATCAACACTAGTGACAGGAATTTAGACTCACAAAGTGAACTTGGTAGAAAAGGTCAATGCATCCCCACTGAGGGCACTGTTGGTGCTGGCCAAAGGTGTAGCAACTGTGTTTTCAGCTCCAGCACGGATCATCACAAAGAAGTAATGGCTTCCAGACTCTTTATTAAAAACGGTGATTGAAAATAAACATTAAATATTACCATATGGATGCAAACTGGTTACTTAGTTTGAAGCGAAATTATATAATTTGATTAAAAATAAATGAATAATTATTAAGAGTCAGTAAAAGTAGAGCATATCTACAATAATTTCAGAAAGGTTTATGAAAATATCAGTAATGTTATTCAAAAATCAAAATCTTTTGCCAACCGAAACTTTACCAGGTTTATTAGCAGTAGAACAGACAAAGTCTGCCTTAAGGGGCAGTCGAATCTCTTGCAAGGTAATGGAGCCCTTGGAGGCAGGCGCGCCCATGTCATCCTGGCCTTTGGCAGAGCTGTTCTTCTGAACTGCTGGTCCCTCTGCCTTCAGCCGATCCAGTTCAGATTTTAGAGCCACCCTCCTCTCGGCTGAAGAAAGAACAAGCCATTATTTCTAAAACAAAAAGGCAATGTTCTAGATACTTGTCAGTCACTGATCACTCACTGGCTATAAGCAGCAGCCTCTCGGCTTCAGCCTCCACCTGAGAGCCCTTTCCATGCTCCTCATCCGTGCAGCAGTTCAACGCCTGACTGGCTTGATGGATCACGGTCTGCTGCATGTTCATCTCGTTGGTCAAAAGCTGAAAACACAAACAAGAAGTTTAGTCTCTCTTAGAACTAACCAATCACCCAAGTACATATTTTTTCAATTAAATTAAATGTCTTTGACTCACCTGCATCTTTTGTTTAATGCTAATGTGACTGGCATTCCGGGGCGCTTCCGTTCTTTGAAACACGTCTTCATTCCTCACAATCACCTGTTTTACCTCAGGTTTCTCAGTCTCCTTCACTCTGGTTGATCTATATGCATCAATGCTAAAATATGGATGAAGTACCCATGAAATACATACGATAAAGTTACAATAATGGTATGTAGCTACATGGCAGTGTAGGATTACCTGTAAGGAAGTTTATGGTCTTCTTCCAGAGCCTCAATGCTGTCAGAAGAGCCAGCCCGAAGCATGCGTGTCCTTTGGAATTTTGAGGGCCTGGATACACTCTCAGGAGTTCCATTTTTCTCCATAAATGAGCTGGCTGGGGTTGACGTCTGCTACACCAGAGAAAAAAAAAAAAAAACTTGTGGTATTAAAATAAAACTTACAATATTTGCGGTAATTAGGGTTTGCAGTACACCAGACACGCAGCGTTCATTTGCACACAATCACCTAAACTAATCTGGCTTTTGCTTTAGAAAAACTGATTAGGAATGAAATCCAAGACTCACCATGATTTTCCTCTCAGGGCTGTTGACCACAGCAGCCACAGTCTCTGCCAGTGGGGTAAGAAGAGACATGGAGGAGATGTTTAAAGCATCTTCCTCCTCATCCACTTCAGAATTTTCCTCCTCATTCTCCTCCAAAACGTCTTCAAAAAGGTTGTTAATGACCTCAGAGTTAATGGAGCCATCTACATTCATTTCGATCTCATGCGTTTCCTTCTCTGTTGCTACAAAATCAAAAGGAAGTGTTAAAGGACAAGAACAAATTTGGGAATGAAAAGCGATATGAAGAATGCTTTAATCTTCTTGCCTTCTTCTCTATGCCCATCCATTTTTTTTTCAGTCAAAGCCTCAACTTTCTTCACTGGGCTTGGCAGGACAGGCTTTATATTTGATGTTTCTGACAAAGCAAAGAAGCTGGTTAGAAGAGAACTCTAGTACAAGTCAGTCATCCGGTCATTGTGCTTAGGCTACCAAATAAAACACAACATATACTTTTGTACTAATTACATTTTTTCCCCAATCATAGTGGACTGGTCCATCAATAATCATGGGCTGCATTGTATTATTTTGTCAAGAGCAGGGAGTTAAACGTTATACCATTTTCATTGAATTTTGTTTCCGGAATATCAAGGAATGGTGCCGTTGGCTCAGGGTTAAGTACTGACACAGAAGATTTTATTGGGTCTTCCTCCTCCTAAGAATGATAAAGAAGTCTTGATTTTATAGCGTGTTCCCTTCATTTTCCATTGACAATGAGAATTATTTAGGATTTAGAGAGGCATCATTTTTAGACTGTTTATACAGAATACTTCTGTTTAATGGGATTCAACATGAAATCGTTGGCAACCTTAGATTCGGAGTCATTTGCGAGATCATCTCTGCTTTTTGACGTCTTGCTGTGCTGAAATCTACTGCAAACCTGTGCCAATTCTTCATCACGTTCCTAAAAACAACAGAAAATTATTTCCAGATAAAAATGTACTTCAGCACTTCACACAATATGACGGCTAAAAAACTCACCATTTTCTGCTTCTGAGTGAGAAGGGCAGTACTAGAAGCTCCCTGAGTGACCGCAACCCTCTCCTGAAGCAATCTTGCTTTGTGAGTGGATGATGGTGTAGCAACAGCTGAACGAGCCAGTCCAGGGCCGTTCGGAGGAGAACCGTTATTACGTTCCTGGCATCTTTCACCAAAACGCTCCAAAAATGACTTGACACCCCCTAAGGTCACAAATTAATATATAAACTAGCATAAAATAACATTTAAGAGGAACTTTATGCTTTGAATCAAATTAAGGAAAACAGTTTCCAGTGAGTTTCTCACCAGCAGGTCCGACCGGGCCACTTTTCTGTAGGGGGGTTGAATCCTTTCTCAGCCTCTGAGGAGCCTGAGACAGCACTACACTGGAGGATGGAATGGTAGGAACAGTTATTTTTGCAGGGTTTGCATTAACCTTTTTACTTGGTCCTAGTTCTTTGCATGGAGCCTTCAGAAGGCTTTGAGAACTCTGCTCAGCCTGAGCAGATGGGACTCTTCCAGATTTAAGTGGAGTGGACTGCTGATTAGAGAAGCTCTTAATGGGGCTGGATGCTGGGGAAAGGTGTCCCTTAGCCAGTTTTCTCTCAGGCACCTCAGTCCTCTGTGGGCTTGGAGGAGTCACTCTGGATGACCTGACTGGAGAATAAACTGGCGTCTAGAACAAACCAAACAGTTCACACGATTAACATCTGTTTAAAAAACAAAAACCAATTCTTTTTTATGCTCTATAAGAATATGATTTGTACATCCCACCTGCTGAGTGCTGTGGACAGGCTTGCCAACAACTGGCTGGACAGTGTTGGCTTGCTGTGCAGCGATGAGCTTGCCGCTAGTACTCACTACACCACGAGCCGGAGAAGGAACACAGGCTGTACCAGGCTTCCCTTGTGCATCGCCTCTGTAAGTGGGCGGATACCCGAGATCATCTTCCCAGGAACAGATTGTTGCAGCAAGGTTTGCAAGTCTGCCCTTTCTGCCTAATGGTTTCTCGGTTGTGTTGGCTGGAGGTGGATTACTAGCCATCTCCATCTGCTGGGACTTAACAGGGGACAGAGCTGCACTGTTGGGGGTGGCACTGCCTGTAAATACAGATTCATGCATATAAACAATTTGTATAAACCTTAAGAGAGTTTTTCTTATTTACTATGATACCAGTTGACTGAGGATTTTTTAAAATAAGGAATCACTCACTGACATTTTAATTAATTCATAAGAAACTAGTAGCAATACGTAATCACTTCTAAATTAAAGAGGCAAATTAAAGAAGTTATCTAAACACCCAAGAATGGACTCACACTCACCCTCTGAATCCCAGTAGTGCCTCTGTTCTGCTAATCTCTGCAGACGTGTTTTCATGTTGCTTTCAGCCGGAGGGGCAGCGCCTTTAGTATCTTCGCTCCTTTCTCCCACCATAGAGGGTTTCATCTTATCTGTGCATCCTGTTAGAGTCTGTGAAGGACAGGCCTTACTTTTCTCCGTTTCTGGAGGAGGGCGTGTAACCCCTTTGTCCGAGTCTGAGCTAGACTGCACTGCTTGCCTCTCCACTGTGGCTGAGTGGCTACTGCCCGGTGCTATGAGGGACATCTTGTTGTTTTCCGGCTCTGAATGGGCAACCTGAAGAGCAACGGGGTTCTTGTTCTCTTCCCCAACTAAAGGAGCATTTTCATCTGAGCAACGGCGCTTAGAAGGTGAGGGTTTAGAGGAGGGAAGTGCTGTAAGGCAAACACAATTGAATTTATTAAGACAAATTTAATCATATGAAATAACAGCACCATCAACACCACATTCATTTTCCAAATCAAACAGCCAACACATTTTTTAAACTATGGGAATTGCACTTCAAATAAACCACTATGGCCTAGTTTAGAGCTGCAAAAATGCATCCTATTTTAATCATGACTTTTTTCATTAAAAGAACATAAATGAATTCAATAATAGAGGGCTGATAAATTAACAAGTCAAATTTACTCAAGACTTTAAGACTCGTTTTATACAAGAACCTTTTTCAGCCAATGGCTGACTGACGACACTGTTTGTCTCTGTAAGTGGCTCTCTTGACCTCTTGGTCATTTGTCGATTGGCTGCTGTGGGCCTTTCCGCCATTTTCTTCTGAAGATTCTCTCTGCGAGCTCGTGTGCGCTCTAACAGTTTCTGGGTAAACAGAAAAGACAGTTCTTTTTACTCAGGAAAAATAAGCAGGAAATGACATGTTGACAAAATATTTTTAAATGGGGATATTCAAGCGATAAAATACATACAAATTTAAAAAGGATTTTTGTAAAGTCGGATTGGTTCGTTAATATGCAATAATAGTAACTTATAAACTCTCTAATTAATGATTATCCTAATTACCTCAGTAATAAGCAGCCTGATTAAATAACACAAACAAAGTGATGCATTATATACGATTGCAATTTTAAGCACTTAAGAAGTTTTAAATATTGAGCAAGGTGTTTTAATAGCAAAACCATTGTTTTTGATGTAGTTCTGGAGATTATTATATATTGACACACAAATGGCTTTTTTTTTTTTTAAACCTTTGACCGACAAGTGATGTTTATGCATCAGCATTCTCTATTTTTGAACATGCATCAGAAATATATCTACAAAGACATGACCAAGAACTCGGCATGAATACACACATCCTTAAACTCATGCAGTTTAAGAGCCTCTGGGCAATAAGTGGAAATTTCAGTTAGGGGCAGTCATTCCCAAAAAATGCTGTCACGTGACCCCATTGAACCATTTCATTGGTGGGGAAAGTCATTTTACCAACCTTAGCTAGTTTTGAGTGCATATTTTCAGGTTATTTTCTCTCAAAAATATGTTTGAATTTATAAATCTCTGCAAAGCTATAAGTTAAACTGTAAACTGTTGAACAAACTATAAATAGCTCCGTCGCAGACAACCACACCTTCACCAACCACGCAGTAGTTAAACAAAGATATGGGTCGTTTGGTTCACAGATTATTAGCTAAAGATTCCTCCATTCACTTGCAACCTATTCCAGCGGTTGTTTGTTTTGTGTAGAATACAAATAAGCTAAACGTTATTACAAACTTAAATTAGAACAGAACTGCCAACATTAGTAAATTTTACCGTTGACAATGTTAGCGAGTAACGTTAACTAGTTTGCCAGGAGAGTAACTTTACTGCTTAAATCACAACGAATGTAAGACAGAATCAAGCCACACTCAATATGAATAAAAGTAAATTACCTCTGTGAATGGATCCATTTCAGATTAATTTAACTCTAAACTCAAGATAAATAGCGCTGTTACACCCTTCTAATCTTCCCAGCTCTTCCTCCACATGCACACACACAAGGCTGCTGTTCAAAATTTGAATTTCAGCGCTGTTCTCACTGCGCACTCAATAACGGTCACGACACGTCACCGAGCCTTCAGATCGGCTCGATTACTATTCAGACACTGTCCACTTCCACTAGTCCCTTCAGCGCCGAAATGCGTCTCCCGTTTTGTGAAAAAAACCGACAGGCGACGCTAAAATGTTTAAATAAAATGGAATATTAACTAGTTTTGAACCATTTAATTCTATTAAATCTACGACACGTAAATATATCGGTATTTATATTTGTTTTCTGATAAAAAGGGATTAGTGAAAATTATGGACGTATTTGGGATACGCTCCATGTTGATAGGGGAAACATACAGCCACGGCCCTAAAGGCGTTGCTAAAATCCCGTTTAGGTTTGAAAAGTGCTGTTTGTGAATTGTTCCCTAAACTCTATATCACAAAAATGAAAGCAGATAGAAACGTTAAATCAATAGCTAGGCTTTAGGGTTCACAGTTTAAGTGTAGTTACCGTCGAGTGGGGTTGAAAATATCCCAGACACTACAAGACTATTATTATTATTATACGTTTGCTTCGTCTTTTTAGTACAGTCGGTTAACCGGAAATATGAATATGTGTAATGTTTTTTAAGTACATAAACGAATGCAAAAAGTGTTCAGTGGGGTTGAAGTCAGGGCTATGCGCACGCTTTCACTCCAATCAGAACACAGCATGCCTTCTTGGAGCTCGGGGGCTTTATGCACAGAAGCATTGTCGTGTTGGAACAGTAAGTAAGTACAATTTATTTATATAGCATTTTCACAGTCAAGGAAAATTTATAAAGTGTTGTTGAATAACAACAACACAAAAAATAAAACAATGAACGATTAATTAAAAGCTTGTCAAAAAGATTAAGATTTAAGTCTTAAGATTTAGTTTTTAAAAAGACTCAACAGAGCTAATTGTTTCAAATTTCTAAAGAGAATTCCACAGCCTATGAGCAACTACACAGAAAGCACGATCAAAGACCTCTTGTCTTAAGACATGTTCTGTGAATATCTAAGAGGTCTTGGCCTAGTCAAAAGCCTGGCAGCTGCATTCTGTACAGTTTGTAAGTGATCAACAAGTGCACAAGGTAGTCCAACCGTGAAGAAATAAAAGCATGAACCAGCATTTCCAATTCTATTTTAGATACCATAGATCTGATCTTGGCAATGTTCCTTAGATGGAAAAAACTGGAACGGACTACAGACCTCACTTGAGTGTTAAAACACATAGATCTGTTAAAAATGACACCAACATTTCTCATGTCATCACTGTCAGAGGATGATAAACCACTAAGGATCTGTCTAATGTTAGGATCTCTTAGTTTCAGTGAAGGAATAATGTAATGCTACAACATACAGACATTCTAGACAACTCTGTGGCAACAATTTAGGGTTTAGGGAGAACACACCACATGTACCCATTAGGTCTCAAACGTTTATCCATATACACACTCTCCAACTATCACTTTCTTTCTTTTTTTTTTTTTTTTTTTTTTAACCACAGGAAAGAATTCA
>JAOUQX010000023.1:5411277-5430275 GCA_028566295.1 Liobagrus marginatus
CTTTATGTTTGAAGCCTGAAATGTGGCAAAAGGTCGCAAAGTTCAAGGGGGCCGAATACTTTCGCAAGGCACTGTATTATTGCTCAATATCCAATTTACATGGTTGATTTAGTTTAGATTACTATTTGGATAACCAGGTTCTTTTATACAAAAATAACTGGGGTAATGAGAATAACCTAAACTTTTTAACTGGAGTTTAAAGTTTGGTTACTAAACTTTAGTTTAACTGGAACAGTGTGGGTTGTTTTGGCCCCAGGTCCTCACCGCAATATAGTGCCATTACTAACGTTTTACTTACCGGCCTAATCCCGCAACACAGTGCACAGCAATGCAGCATCCTGGTTCATCACGGAACTTGGTCTTCACCAAATTTAGCCAATCATCAACGATCTGGGTGGGGGGTGGAGCTCCATCATCAAACGGCCAGTCCTGAATAGCATGAAAACATGCAGGAAAATATAATTAACTAATATCTACGTTAAAGTGAATAGACTTCACAAAAAACACTAGAGAAATCAATATAGCTGAGGTGTTCACGTGTTCAAGAGACAATTTGCTCTGTGAAGCTTTTTCTGCTAAACTAATCTGAAAATTTATGGAAAAGGGCCCAGGGATCATCTCGGTGCTGGAAACCATAGCAAAATCATGAATTTCTCACAGACTATCGTTGACCACAGACATCTGCTAATTCTCCTCCCAGCCTGAGAAACAAAAGAGAATGCAGAAGATAGGGGGTTAGGGGAAGAAGGAAGGGGGAGTGTGAAAGGCTGGAAAGATGAGATTAATAAGGAAGAAGGGCAAGCATGTGGAAAAAAGAGGAAGAGTGAGGGATAACGGAGTCACACGCAGTGAAGGGGGGGGGGGACAATACAGGGAAAGTGCTTTGAGGCAAGAGGTATAGAAGTGACTCACACCTAACATCATATGGAGGGAGTAGTTTTCTACCTCCAAATGTATCGTCAAAACACCGTCCAGCAGACATCAATTATTAAAACAATGAATGAAATAAAAAAGAAAGCATTCAGCTAAGGAAATGCTTGTGGTGGCTACTATACCCCCCACTGACCTCAAGTTTCAAGTCTCTTTTTACTTCCCACATTCCAGTATACTCTTCCTCTTACACCCCTTCCCACAAGGTTCAAAACACTGGAATTTTAATAGGGTACATATTTTATGCTTGTTTTATCATACTGTACAAATACGTAGGTGACAAGTGTGTGATCTAGAAAGAGTGGAGTTTACATGCAGTCCTGGCTAAAAAGGAGTTTAATAACCTCTTAAAACCCATCGTTCTTTTCATTCCTTCCACACAACTCTGCTTTTAATCATTTCCATCTAATTTGTATCGTTTTAATTCCTAAATGTAGTTTAACTGGGTCATGATCAAATAAGGGTGGGGATGGGGGGGAGCAAGGAGTTTTCTGAGCTGGGTCAAATGTTTATGGGATTACAACAAGAAGGGGTTGAAAATTTCCACATTCAAAAAAAAGAGGCCGGCTTCTCTCTTAATATATAAACCTCTGTCCGCCATATAGCCAAGACAGGGAACTTCTGACTTTTATAAATTCCACAGCTGTCTAAATATTTATTCATGAAATTCATTCAAAACATACAACATACAGACTGTATGTGACACCATGACAGTAGGCAGCAATTTACAAACTGGCAGTTGACAAAATAAGGAATACAACTGTCCATGAGAGCAGGTATTTAAAACCTGCATGGGGAAAGTATAAAACATTCATGACGGGATAATTGTACAACCTCAAATCATCAGGGTTCTTAGTGCATCTTGGTGTAAAGACCCCACCCTAAGCCAAGGGGAAATGAATAGCATAGCTCAGCGGGTTACCCATCTTTGCCTGGCTTTACTCTTCACAGATCCCCAAGTGTAGCTACCTAGCTACAGCGGTGGCCAAAGTTATTAGAACTATTTTTTCCACCAGCTAAAAAATGGTTTTACACTTTCTATCATTTATTATATTATCTGTAACCACACAATCTGCTATCCCCCAGATGAGGATGGGTTTCCCCTTGAGTCTGGTTCCACTCACGCTTTCTTCCTAGCACCACATTAGGGGGTTTTTCCTTGCCACCGATGCCTCAGGCTTGCTCATTGGGAGAGATTTCATTTCAGAATTTTAATTATTCTTTTAATCTTCTGTAAAGCTGCTTTGGGACCATGTCCATTGTTAAAAGTGCTATGTAAATAAAGTTGAATTGAATCTAATCATTTGCTAGTAGTATGTCAGCAGGAAAAATTTGTTTACATTTACAAAAAGTAATTTGGGCATTAATCCAGCTAGATTTCTTTTTGCACAAGCAGTCCGACAGCAGCCAGTGCTCCACACAGAGATCTGATCTTATCATCCAGTCTGTCTGGAATGACGAAGAAAAAGAAACTGAGAGACTAAATCCACAAGAACTGTGGAAACGTCTCAAAGATGTTTCAATAGACCACCGGGCAAAGCTACATAAACTATGGGCACGTGAACAGCGGGCATTAGCTTTGCAGCTAAGTTTCCTGAAGCATCTTGGAGATGTTGCATTTACATTTTCTTTTTTCTTAGCAGAGGCTCACATCTGCAGTTTTTCCCCCCATATAGTTTTTTTTTTTTTTTTAAATTGGAGTCACGCTTTAGGCTAAAGCAGCATTTTACATTGCAGAGCATATTTATTTCAGGGACAAGGATGTGGGATGTGTAAGTGTTCTATTCACTTTGCCCCAAGTTGAGAAATTATTTCACCTGTGAATTAATCAACCTCAGTCTTGTAACCATATAAAGACTAATTAGGTGGTACTGTAGTCCTGATAACTGCTCTAAAACTCCTGTATGCATGTTGTTGCATGACATTATTGCTGCTCTTGTACATACTTGTGTACTGGAAGAGGAGTGGCCAACAGTGGTTTGGTGTAGACAATCCACCCTGGCAGATATAACCATTGAGTTACATTACAGAACACTATACTTCTGTCTTAGTCAGGAATATACACAGGGGGCAACACCTCAGGATTTTCCAGGAGCATGCCAGAGTTAGTCAGTGAATGATGGTTGTGAGAGAGAAAGCAATTTGAGTGTGCAAAACGCTTATAGTTAGAAACATGAACAACAATACTTACCAGGACCTGGATGCCCTCCCTCTCTACAGGTGCCTTGTCGTAAGTGGCCTCGCACACGCGCACGAGTGTGTTTACCTCGAATTTCTTCAGTTCCTTGGGGAAGAGTCAGAGGAGCACAGGTTACTTCCTTGTGCCTTAGACATACTAACACACCCTTTGCCACACACACACACACCTCTGTGAACTTGTTGAGCGTTGAGTTGGTAGGGTTGTGCGTGATGAGGAATCTCATACACTCGTAGGTAATTTCAACAGCGGCAGGTCGGTTCATGTTGGCAAGACGGCTTTAAAACAGTAATAAAAAACGTTTGATTCCTGTTCCTTAAAAAACACTTTGGCTCAGATTCAGCAAGGACTGTTAAGGTAAAAAATAAATAAGTAAAAAAGAAAAATCAAAAACAATGAGCACAGGTGAGATGGAGGGCACTGGACTACAAAAATTCAAAATAAATACCAAAATGGAGGATGGTCTGGTCCACAGTGCACAAACGAGGTATTAAAAAAAAAAAAGGCGGATGAATAAATGGCTAAAAAAAGAAAATAAAAACAAAAACAGACAATCCTTCAGTCATCTAATACGACTGCAGATTACCCCATTCAGGTGAGGTGTTCTGGATTGACTGTAGAGACAGAAACTGGCAGGGAAGGGAGAGAGAACTTGTTTGCGCTCAGGTTGAGGACTACGCGTAATCCCAGGGGGATTCAGGAATGACAGACAGGACCCAGTGCTAGCCGTCAGGGAGGTTTCTGGGCAGCGTAGTCCCTTGGGGGGTTGATGATTCACTTGTTCACAATGCTGAGGTGCTGAGCATGGCAGAAGTCTCCACTCACAAACGCCATAAATGTGCGGCCCAGATCAGCACAGAAAAACTGTCAAGAAGAGAAAAAAAACACAAGTCAAACCCTGATAGTTGAGTAAAAAATTCCAAACAGAAGTGTTTCAAAGGGCACCTGTCAAAATTAGTTATAAATATATTACACTATCAAGCAATTTATTAGATAATCAGAATTATTACTATTGAGCACAAACACACCAAGATAAATTCTTCCTATCTATATCTATTTATGTCCATTGGTTAATAAGTCTCCGGTCTGTCTTAAGGCTTGGCTCTTAACCCTCTTCGTGCTCCAGAAGTGACGCATCATGGCTGACCGTGTGCTTGGGCCCCTCTGTGGTGTAATGTATAATAAAGGCCTCTTTCACAGGCTGATTCTTAAACCAGATTTCCTTGGAGTTGTTTTGGAAAAGTTATAGACACTAGCAATTATACTTTAATTGTGCTTCATTATAGGTGCACAAACTTGTTAACAATCAAGGTTCTTTTTTTTTTATAACAAGGGTTGGATAGCTATTCCGGTCTTTTTTCATTTGAGAAATACTGAATTTTAGATCCTATGTTGAATTGGTGACTAAATCATGATTAAGCTCATTGCAATCAAATGCTTAGGATGTGATGGATACATACAACAGTAAGAGAGAACCCTTTTCACAATGACCCAAAGTCACATTTTTCTATTCTGAACAGCATGGAGATACAGGAAAACTGTTGCATGTTCAGCAAATATTCAAATATGTACTGTATGTGTTCTTAGTCTTCTGTATGCATATACTTCTGTGAAGAAAGATAGCTACAGGGTTTGTATTATGGATTGGGAAAAATAAGGAAAGTTTCCTAGGGTTTCACAGTCAAACACTTTGTACTAATAAACTTAGCACAAAACATGCACCGTGGAAAACTTTGCCAGTCATTTGCGGATCTATGAAAGAACCTTGGTTAGACTGTGACCCTATAATTCATAGGAGAGAGGGTGGACTTAGAACCTAAATGATGGGCCACAGTCAAACAGTTTTAAATAGAGAGTAAGGTAGAAGGTCATGTGACTGGGTTAAAGGAGATCAAGTGAACTGGGCTGAGAAAATCCAAGAAAGCATTTAAGCTTTCAAAAAAGGGCCAGACTAAAGCACTGGTTCAAAGAGGATAACTGAGCCTAAAGTACTCCCACAGGGCAACCGAGATACAGCACAAGACCAATTTTGTACAGCTCACACTAGACTGTACTTAGGCAAATGAGCAGGTTCATCAGGGACACTTTACATAGCATAATTCAGCTTTATTTCCTCTAAACAAGACTGCAGCTGTTTGGTCTGGACCTTTAAATAGTTCATATGATCGCCTGGGAACTCCAAATCAAACTGCCACATTTGCAAGACTTCCTGTAATTACACTTCTAAGATGGAGAAGCAAGTGATGTCTGCATGAAGAGAAATGCCAAGTTTCACACACTGTCACACCAAATATCTAAAACCCAAAACATTAAGAGATTTAGATTCAGAAGAAGCTTTTTAAGAGTGACACAATGGCGAACCATCCTGAAAGATAATATAATTAAGTTATATACATTAATTGAATTAATATTTATTAATTGTAAATGTATTGTTGCATTGTGATTTTTAAACCAGCCTCACCGATGTGCCCTAGACCAAGCATTGCAAAATTCTTTTTTGCTCAATATATTTATAAAGAGTGGTTGTCTGAGTTACTGGACACTTCCTGCTTGCTTAAACCAGTTAGAATATTCTCTGGAGACGTCTTTTGTCATACATACTCCATCATCCTGAGATAGAATCTCAATGATTCTACAGCCATCCGTGGCCAGGTGCCAAAGAGAGCTAAACTAGATGTCAATCATAGTGGCACTTCTGGCTGAAAAATAAAGCCTCTTGCTGCATAACAGCTTCTCAATACATCTCAATGTTTTACACAGCATACTGTGTAAACTCTAGATCAGGGGTCACCAACATGGTGCCAACGAGCACCAGGTAGCCAGCAAGGACCACATGACTAGCCTACGGAGCAGTTTTAAAAATATCCCACCATAGCATCACATACCAGTGAGCTGCATCTGTATTTTGCGTTGCTATTCTTTTTTAAAATCAGGCAATAATGTAAATTTGAAAACATAACTACTTAAAAGATTTATAGAAATAAGTGTTTCTGTTTATCTGTTTTCTACCTTGTTCAATCATTGCTGATAATTATTGTGAGAAATCATTAACATGATCAGTGTCTTCACATATATTAAGAACATTAATCATAAATAATAACAATTAAAGGTAAATTGAGCAAATGTGTTATTTCAGAAGTGAATACCAGACTGGTAGCTCTTCGCATTAATCGGTACCAAAGAAGTGGCGCTCAGTTTAAAAAAGGTTGGTGACCCCTGCTCTAGACAATGCGTTCAAATATTCTAAAATACTCACACCAGCCTGTCTGGCACAGTAGCGAACACTCCCCATGAAACGGATCACATTTATCCTCTGGATGTTAATTAACTGAAACTCTCCATCTGCACAATAAAGGCAGGGCTATTAAGGGAGATAAAGTCTGATTGATTTAAGCACCCCAACATAGTACCATTTTATTTTTCTATATTTCAACTCTCCACAAAACATACACTATACCATCATGGTTTAATGACGTGTATTCCGTTTTTTTTTATTTTTTTTTTTTTTTTTTTTTTTTTTTTTTTTTTAACTTAGTTTGAGTAAATAATTGTTAAATGAAAAGTTAACTCGTTCTTAAGGTCTAGGCTGCGTGATCAGTCAATGAAAAGTAGCGACTTTTCAGAAATGGAGCGTTCTGTGAAATGCAGCTTCTCGTTAACTAGCAGAGTTCACAGAGTGCGCACAGTAACAGCTGCCATTCTTCTTTTTATGTTACACATTCTTCTCAGTCTCTCGATTATCTGTACCTTGTCTTTTTTACTTAGACCGCTCTGTGCAGCTGGGGGGGGGAAAAAATGGAGAAATCATCCTGGCTGCAGTCTCCTTGCGTACAGTACTGTGTGATAAAGACGACTATCTACAAATACACAGAACGCAAAAAGCTGATAGCTGCTGGAAGAGCTAGCACTCGATGACTTTGCATTTTTTGGACTAGGATATTCTCCTTGTTAAGAACACCTGCCTGCAATGTAAGCCTAAAATCAAGCATGCTTCTTGTGTAGTAGAAGGCAATGTACTCCAATAAATAGAGAATAAACCAAACCTGTACTGTGAATAAAATATTCTGCATGAATCTGAAATCGTCTTTCCACCGTTATAATACGCATGCTGGATTATTATACTTTTTTTATTTTTTTATTTTTTTAAAGGTCACTACCTTCCTCAATACTTTGTTCCACTTCTGCCTAGCTTGTAGAAAGCATGGGGGCTTAAGGGGCATTGGAAAGCCCAGCATGTCCTACTCTGGAGTGCTAATCTGCCACAGATCCCTTTAATTGAACCAACAAATCCTTCCAAGGCACTTGCACTGCGGCTTTTAATGAAAAACATCCAAGAGCTGTAGACATACCCATGGAGCCAGGTTGAGAAGTCACAGCATGTAAGGACTCACAGGACTTCGGTGCTGCCCGTGAGGAGCTGATTAGTTGATGGCAGAAAGATAACGAGAATTTAATCTCACTATTAAACGCCCTCCTAAAATGTGCAAGCAATAAAATAAGGCCCAACCTCAAGCTACGCTTAACTTGCGCCATAACTTCCTGAAGCCGCTCATTCATTGTATAACAACAGTTATCCAAAGCAAACTTTCATTAAAGAACACACTTGCACATATCTGCTTACAGATTTGTTTGGTGACATTATTTTATACACATTAATATATTATAATGCAAGTAATAATCAATAACAAGTACAGTGAATCAACTGTGGGCTGCTCGTCTGCCTCTCACTATTTTCTCTCTTGAAATCAACAAGATAAAACAAACAGCTTGTCATGTTCCAGAGAACAGAGCCCTCCTCCTCGAAGACCCAGACACAAACATTTGTACAGAGTTGACGCCGGAGATGCAACTTGCATTCTTGTATTCAAGATGCAGTGCAATCAAATCGAAAGTATATTCAACAGACGTGTGATCATAATTAATATCAACCAGACCACGATACAGTATACTTGAAGATACAACACAATAAGAGGATGTTAATATTTGATACCAATTCAGTACTAGAACAACAAATAAAATCTATCTTCTCAGCCTCAGCACTCAACACATTATTGCAAAAATAACTTGTTTTAACCTACATGTTATGACTTTGCTCCATTTTAATACTTGAAAAACCAGAGTCTGCGATTTACTTCTCTCGGTCAGTATTATTTTAATTATAAACATTAAAAAGTGATCCATGTTACCAGAAAAGGAACTAGTGTGGCTACTAGCAACAAAGCTAGTTATAGGCATGGTGGTAAAAAACTAACCATCGCCAGATTTTGTCCATACCCAATCAGCGTATGGAAGCTTTGGTAATATCGGTTAGCTGGATAGACTAGCACCTTCCCAGGACAGGGCTTCAGCTTTATCTTAAAGTGCCTAGAGATAGGTTGAAAAAGATTAGTGGCCTTGGGTTGAGGGACAGCACCAACAGCAGGACGACAGAGGAAGATAGGAAACACTGCAACTCGTATACCTATACAGTTTGGTTAGGACTAGAATCATTAAGATGCAGGATATTTTCCCCCTTTTTTCTTCCTAATTCAAAAACATTTAAAACATTTGCCATGGCGACATACGATAGCAAGCAACTTTCTGATAGTGTGACTGGTTTGATTTGTATGCCCTGCTCTGCCTTTGTGTGTTAACACAGATTTTTGTTTTTGTAATAGCAAAAATGGGCTCAATTTTGTTTTCTTTTTCAAACGTATGGATTTTCAAAGCCATGTATTTTATACACAACAAACCATTTGAGACTCAGTCAACTTTGCATTTAAAGCGCCAACCCTAAACTGTCACTGCATTCTGGCTATAAACAAATCGCACTGCATATACGCAAATTACACTGACAAGCTTTTGGGGGAAAACCAAGTCTCAAATAGCTGGGTATATTTTTTTCTTACCTTACCTTACATACACATATACACACTACTTATTACTACTATTTTTGTGTCGCTCAATACTGAAGGAGTTTCACCCACATACACCCATTTACTAAAATTTCTGATGTTCAATTTAACAATAAGTATAACAGCAATAATTGACATTTTTTGTGCATGTACCCGAGAACAGGAGGCTCGTAATTAACCTAAACCATGTTTGAACTATTTAGTACAATCGTTCTGACCCAGTACACACCAACTCTGTTTTCAGGCCAAGGTGACAGTGTTCCCATTGAGATAGTACTGTCACTAATCGCTGATTCACCAAAAGGGCAAAACAATCCAATGATAACTGGAAACTTTCCCTCATGTTTGTGTTTAGAGGGCAAGTACGCTCTTGGAATGACGTCCATGCAGGTGCAGGTATCAGCCCCAGAAGAACCCGTTCACAAAACAAAATGCAAAGAACAAGCCTCAACAGCCATTTAGAAAGTCTAATACATTATGTACACACACACCACAATCTTAAGATTATTGTATGTTTTAATGAACAGAGCAGTTCTGATTTGCTATACGTACAGTTTTGACTGATTTAGGTGGTTTGGTTACCAGGTGTCCATTTGGAGTCTCCAAATGGCATGTTGGAGAGGTCGCCTATACCTTTTTTGAAATAAAAGCTTATAGAAGCTACATTTTTGGGAGTTTAAGTCTCAAATTTGAAAGATAACATGGTCAGACATTAAGTTTAATTTTTCTGTGTTTTCAGGTCTTTCAGGACATCCTTTTTTCCTTAAGTGAAATTAATTAAAAGAAATCAGGAGACACTTTCATGTATATTTAAACATGTTTCACGCTGCTGTGAGTTTTTTAATATCTTGGGTATGAAAATATAAATTGTCTGGTTTCAAACGAGACCATGTTTTTGAGAATAACCCACAGGGTTCAATGCATTTTTAGTTGGGTAAAATATGGGTGCAGGTTAAGGGGTTAAACGTTAACTTTGTCGGCGGAGTGGCGCAGCGGTAGCGCGCTCGCACCGACATATACTCAGCGCATTTGCGCTGCGGGCGACTCGGGTTCGAATCCGGCCCGAGGTCATTTCCCAATCTCTCTCCCACTTCGTTTCACTCTCTGTCCTGTCGATTAAAGGCATAAAAAGCCCAAAAATAAATCTTAACTTTTTTTTTTTTTATACATTATATCTAGGCAAAGCACTCTCTTAAATTAAACACATGGGCTGGATTTCTCATTACAAATACAAGGCAGCAGGCATCTTTAAGCTGACATTAACACGTTTATTCCCAGTATTTCTTCCAAGTATTACTTGGTGTGCTGACAACTTGGCACTGGTTCAGTTGAGATGTTACTAATGTCCAAGGCCATAGACCAGTTTAAGCCGCTTTACTTCACTGCCATATACCATCAAACCCACGCAGTCTCCCCTACCCCAACCCACACAATTAACATTCGAGAGGTTAAATTCCACCACTATCCTGATAAGAGATCTGTGGCCGGTAACCAAACACAATTAGGACATGCTTCTTCTTTAAAAATGCACTGTTGTACATATGTACTGACTAATCAGAAGTGAATACACAGAATATAAAAAAACTAAAGCACCAGACCGGAAAGATACATACACAACATATGGACGCATACTGTTCTCTCTGCAATCTATTTGCCTGGACGAAATCCTACCCAAAACTGCGCTCTGCCACTTTGTTTGACAGTCCCAAGAAAGGTTAAGCGTTGCCAACGCTCATGAAGGAATTTGCTGTTTAAAAAAAAAAATAAAAATAAAAAAAAGCTAGGTAAAATGTTCTCCGGTTTGCATCCACTTAATATTAAATCTAACATTAAAGTTCTAAACCTATTCCACATGACAAGTAAGAAAATAAAAGGTCATACAATCAACACCTGGTGACAGATGTTAAATACTTGTTCATGTCCTGACACCAGAGTCAACTTTTTGTTGACAGCAGATTTTCGGTCAGGTGTTAAATCAACAAAGGAAATTAATGAAACTTGACTACAGGAAGAGGAACTTCAATTGACAAGTACAGAAAGGCTTAACATTTTGAATTCTGCAGATTCAACAAAACTCAGCAATGGACAGTTCTCAGCAATGCTTGTCTTAAGCACTTATAACAGGATGAAAGATGGATAGTGCCCATACTTAGCATGCGGAAAATTCTTCACGCATAATTAAGATCACCTGAGAGAACTTGCACTACTAATAAACAAAGCCATATAAAGTATTTAATAGGGGCCAAAAATAAAACGGATGAATATAGCCATATAAAGTATTTAATAGGGGCCAAAAATAAAACGGATGAATATAGGCTTAGCAGCTTTAAATACACCTGAAGCCCTATGCTTAAGCCACACACATTCCAGTGGCCCGTCTGCCTACATTCCTCAAGTGCTTTCTAACCATAAAAGAAGGACTCAACCCTTGAAAATCCATCTTAATATTCTCACTGATCACACAGACATTATTTGACATTCACTTAAGATAACAGGATATAATAAAAAGGATCCTAAAGAAGGCTCTAATAATAAAACAAGAACCTTTCAGCAATCCATCATATAACTTGATGTCAGGTGATTATTCTATTGGTTGAACTATTTGCTGACTACAATACCCTTAATGGAAAGTGAATCAACAGAAGCCGTGGGGTGTGTGTGTGTGTGGGGCAGGGAAGGAGGCTGAATTAGAAAATGCATTACACATCTGCGTGTATTAACTACCAAAAACATGGCAATCACTGAAGCAGCAATGGTGCGTCAATCCGCATACAACACTGGGGAATATTTTAATAGAGAAAATGGGGCCAAGGCCCTGGAGTGCAAAGTGATAGCAGACATACATGACAACACCAGCAACAAGACAGGTGCCATTGCCAAGAGACAGTAAACAGGGAATAGTCAGTGCTTTAGTCTGCGAATACAACTCTACAGTTAAGGTAGGATTTAAAACTTACAGAAACGGTAGCTCAAGTAAACTCAGAAATACTAAATTAGATGGAATTCCCTGCCAGTATGTTTGCAGCTACTGTGCTGGTTTCTGACAGGAACATAACCCACAGTCAGCTGCCAAATATCTGGAGTTCATCACTGAATATTTGCCTAGTGAAGGAAACACTGCCTGGTGTGAAGGTCACCAGAGATATTTTGGCCAGAGACACCATTGAAGTGTCTGTGATATATCCAGTTCTGACTAGTTTTTTCTTGCTCAAGCATGAGGGACATAGAAATAGAACTGTTACAAAGTAACCAGTGACAAATCCGAAGCTTAAATACAACAACAAAATGACAATCATCCAGCACATGTGGTCCAAACACTTTTTCGTACGGGAGAAAAGCCTATTTAGTGTAGCTGTCATTGTCACTAGCTGTTGGGGGTGCGCAAAACTAAATGTAGATCATATAAAAAAAAAACTTACTATATTTTAAGTTGAGGTTGTAGCATCATTATGATATATACACACAACATGTTGCAAATTATTCAACCCACTTGCTTATGGACTTGGAAATAAAGAAAAATCACAAATCTTCAATACTATCCTAATATAATATGGATCAATTATTCAACCAAACCTTTCATCAAGGAAAGGTAAACACAACAGCATTTTAAATCATAGAAATGCTGTTCTTTGTTTGTCAGAATTATAAAAACTAGACAGATTCGCTTCAGGGTTCTAAAGCTACATAAATACAAACTATGCCGCTGAGTCAACCTCTCTGTGCAGCTGCTACCGGCAAGGCCAGGGTTCCTAAAAACAGACAAAAGAGTTTCCCCAAAACTGACCTCACCATCTGTGAAGCTTCATTTCACCACAAAACAGACAAACGAACATCCCAAATATGTGTAGCGTTAGAAATTATCAAAATACCCATTAACCATAAACAAAAAGCGATTTTTTTGAATACCTCCAAAACAGACTGAAAGAAGCTCTGCTGCTAGGATGGCAGTACAGATCTACTTTTTTGTAAATGTGCAGACATTTGCAAAAAAATACCACAGTCAGGTCACTTCCTTCTTTGTTGCCACTTCTGTGACAGAGGCAACATGTACACAAAGCAAATGCGACTGCTAGACCGTCTATAAATAAGAACCGCCCTATGGATTCAAAAAATAATAAAGACAGACTCAAAAACTGATTTAATACAAACCTGAAAACTAGCCATTCTGAAAATCAATAATTCGTATCAGGCAATAATGTGATACTCAGTACAGATTTCACTTAGATTTTACTGTGGCTAAACAAACAAATTATACACATGATAGAACCATTTGTGGTAGGTAATATATTTCTATTGCTCCATTTGCCTTTGGTCTTTTTTACTAACAAGTTATTTTACAGCTTCCGGATCAAAGTATGTTCCATCTAGACACAAGACAATTAAAATAAAAACGCAAACAAATACAAAACCAGTTGATATCATGAATGAATATAGTGGCAGGAAGGCCATTGATAGAAGGGCTAGAGGTTAAACAGATCTTATCCATCCAAACTGTACCTTTATATGGATAATTAATTATATGTAAAGGAAGTCCAAAGTCCTGAAGATGTGCAAGAACTTAACCACAGTCCGTTTAAAAACCTGAGAAACATTTAATTAAACTGTAAATATTTTACAAACACTGCGTGCTAAAGTGAATATGTAAATATATTCAGAAATGTCAACCGATTCATGTTGGAAACAGGTGCATTCCAATTTTTTGCTTCAGCAAACGTTATGCTATTTACATTATTTGCATTCTATATTTTAAACTATGGGCTTTTGCCCTTTGGGTGAGTAAACAGGACGTCAAACATCCCCCTTTTTTTGCTTAGGTTAATGAAGCACTGAGATCTGTGCCTGGTGTTAAGCAACAATGATATGGCCTTTGGATTAAACGTTAATTATGTGATTGTAAGACACAAAGAATCTTAAAGACTTGTATTCCAAGTAGTATCGTTGTTGCAAGTTTAACCAGTTATGAAAATGAGTGTTAAGGATTGCTATAAGACATATCAATATCTGGCCATGTATATTTTCTCAGAAAGGGCATAGCAGAGAAGCAATGAATAAGTTGGGAGATTAAGAGCTCAGTGGTTAAGGTGCCGTGGGCTCAATTCCCCACACCATCAGGCTGCCACTCCTGGGCCCTGAGAAAGGTCATTAACCCTCTATTGATAAGTTGTATGAAATGAGATAAATGTAAGTCACTATAGATGAATTGCAGTAATATAAAAGTATAAGTAATATGAAAGTAATAATGCATGTGGACAACATCATGGGTCTGTAATTGTTTGCGGGAAGCAGTAGCTCAGTGGTTAAGGTGTTGGCCTGCTGATTGAAAGATCATGGGTTCGAGTCCCAGCACAAGCAAGCTGCCACTGCTGGGCCAAATGCTTTAAATGTAAGGCGATATACATCAGTGTAACCAGTTTTTCTACACCAGCAACTCTGCAGTAGCCAGCTCCAAATTCAACCCACTGGTTTATATGAAATGTGCTCCCCAAATATGCTGTATTTTTTATAACAACAATTAACAAAGGAACATGTATTGCGGAACTCTTCACATAAACCAAGCTTAATAATTAAACAGTTTTAAAATGCTGTCCATCATGGAAGAGTCTTTTGGATAGCCGACTTTGCCCTTTCCGGTTTCTTGGTAACATCGGAAGGTAAAGAGGGACTAACTGTTTATAACTGCTATAATGTTAAGTGACAACACTAAGATTGTCTTGCAAATGTTCCACAACATTAAATGTAAAAGAATAATAAAAGCAATAAAACACTTCAACCACCATCGCTAATCTCACTCACACTACTCCAAAGGCATCATTATCCGAATGTCTTGAGTGAAGTGGTATGAGGAAGTAAGTATTCAAGGCGTTTACTAACCATTAAAATAAGTGTCTTTACGGTTAATGAATCTTTGAGGTCAACGGTTTCACTCAAATAAAGACTTTAGTCAAGGATTTTAATATTTTGTATCCCCCTTGCTCATGCCCAGACATGTCTACAGCACTTATCCACACTTGTCACAAATCCATGTACTGCGTGGTCAAGAGACTGTAGAAAAATTATCCAGCACGTTTTACACAGATTACAAGTCGAGAGTGAGTGAGAGAAACTGTTGTTTAACTAACACTTTGAATTAAAAGGACGCTAGCTACTAGTAAGTGCATAAAATCGTATGCTAACTTCAGACTTCTAGATGAACTCTTAATGCAATCGAACCAGGGAATTGTACCAATCGAAATAAAGAGAATGACGCGTCGTTTTGATTAAACACTTAGGTTAAACCTTAAGGCCAAGACTAAAGGTTCACCTAGTATATGTTATGTTGCATTGCCAGCCGGCGGAAGCGGTCTAACGTCTACCGCGCTATTTTATTAACGACTAGCGGGCTACAGGTCTAACTAAAATTTAAGAAAAAAGCAAAAACAGCGCGATGTTCCAGCTTAACCTTCCAAAAAAAAACAGCCAAGCACTCGATACACCAGACTTCTGTAGCTAACGTTATACCTTTTATTGCTAGCTAAATGGCAGTCAGACGGAACGCGTGGCTGGCCAGCTAAGCGTAGATAACCAGGCAGATAACCGGGCTAAACTAAACCACGTTACATCTTGTAACCTTTGTATATTAATTGAAATCCAACCTAAATTATTAGGCTGAAAATATCTTATATAAAAGCTAACGATGAAGAATATATGTGCTTCGGAAATATCTCGGGTTCGCAAATGGCTGCCACATTTCCCGTTAGCTTGCTATGATAGCTAAACTGGGTGGCCGGCTAGCTGCGACTGAATGTGAGCTAAATGCATGGATCCTAAGACGCTGATACTAATAAATGCGTTTTACTTGCTGCACACTTCTCAAACAAGGTAAGCAATAGAAAGATATGTAACTACTTACAACAAACAGGCTGAACATTGAAATCCCGTGACAATCGCTGAAAAGGCGGACAGGAGCAGGTTTCACGCTAAAAGCTCTTCGTCACAAACTAAACAAGTCAGTTCTCTGGACTCAGTAGTATGGGGGCGAGGCTACAAAGGCATGGAATCGACTCTGAAAGAATCGATTCTTCTAAACATAGTAATCAAATAATTATACAATCAAATTCCTTCGGTAAAGTTACAAATTTAAAGGCAGCTGGTGTCAGCAACTCAGAATTATCATTGTTAAATTGTTTATCATCATTATTTAATTGTGTTTCTAAATACAGTAATTCAACGTTCAAATCAGGCTTAGTAAACGTTTGCTAGGTCCGTTTCCTTGTCATTATTTGTGCCAAATAAAACGATATTTTAAGCACTTATTTAACGACAGTGGGTTTTTTTCAAAATCATAAGCTTTTTTTCTATCCTTGAAGAACGTTGTGTCGAATGATCTTTTGGGAGCAACCCTGGAATCAGAATCAGAGTCAATTTAAACACATCCGGAATTGAACAGCAACCGGGGACTTAGTGGCGTCATATTTACGTCAAAAAGTCCTTTGAGAGCTATTTCCAGGGGCGTGACGGTGACTCGGTCATGAGATTAATCTCTAAAGAAAATGTTCTTCAGGACCATGTGTGCCATTTGATTGCGTGACCCCTTGACATCTCTTTGTGTAGTGCAGAAGACGTGACACGTGTTATATATACATGTACATAAATGCCTATATAATATTAGAGAAATTAATACATGTATGACGGCCAAGTCGTGCCAGGCCTGAATGAGTCATTGAGTCAAGTGACTGGAAAAAATGAACCAGACATGACGCACAGACACCCACACACCCACCCACACGCGCACACACACACCCACATGCGCACACACACACCCACACAAATGGTTTTGTAATGGTTTTTAGAGTGTACAAACTGTATATTCTATCCCCATACCCTACTCCTAAACCTACACATCACACACAAGATTCTGTATTTTTACACTTTTAATAAAACATGGTTTAGTATTTAGTTTTCAAAGCTATTTTACTTATGGGACTCATGAAATGCCAAATAAAACATTCTCATGTCATAATACCAGTGTAATACCCATGTCATCATACACATTTGTGTCCTCATAAATTTATGAAAAGTTAGTTCTCACACACACACACACACACACACACACACACACACACACACACACACACACACACACACACACACACATTGGCCATCTATAGGCATAGTGAGATTATGAATATTTCATTTATGAAAACATTTAAATATTATCTGTACCGTACATGGTGTAGTTCAATTGACAGCCGAGAGCAGGACAGGTCTCTTAGTAATCACAGTAAAAATATGCTGCATGTATGTATCTGCTGGAAAAATGATCAAGTTCAAGTTCAAGTTCAAGTTCAAGTTCTGAACTGAACTGTGAAAATGATCACAGCTATAAAGTATACAAAATGGTACAAAGACTTGCAGCACTGGTTTATTGTTCCCAGTGAAGCTCATGCATTATTGAAAAGTCATTAGAATCACTAAGCGATGCTAATTGACTAATTTGCTTATTTATTAATCCAGTGTTAACATATCAAAATGTTGCATAAACAAGAATAGAACAGACTAGAATAAAATATAATGACGTTTTTATCAGAACGGAATATAATAGATTGTAACATGTCTTATTCGGCGATCAAGCATAACATTATGAGCAGTCAGGTGTATAGAATAACACTGAGCATCTCCTTATCACAGCACCTGTTAGTTGGTGGTATATATTACTGTTAGTGGGTGGGATATATTACTGTTAGCGGGTGGGCTATATTACTGTTAGCAGGTGGGATATATTACTGTTAGCAGGTGGGATATATTACTGTTATTAGCGGGTGGGATATATTGCTGTTAGTGGGTGGGATATATTACTGTTAGCGGGTGGGATATGTTATTGTTAGTGGGTGAAAAATCTTACGGTTAGTGGGTGGGCTATATTACTGTTAGCGGGTGGGATATATTGCTGTTAGTTGGTGGGATATATTACTGTTATTAGCGGGTGGGATATATTGCTGTTAGTGGGTGGGATATATTACTGTTAGCGGGTGGGATATGTTATTGTTAGTGGGTGAAAAATCTTACGGTTAGTGGGTGGGCTATATTACTGTTAGTGGGTGGGATATATTACTGTTAGCGGGAACCAGTACCAGATACCCTTCAGGGGTCTTCAGTGGACCACCGCAGTTTTAGGAACACAATATTTCAAAGTTGGCCAGAATGCTATACAGAAATGCTATATATGTTTAAAATATAAACACCATGCAGAATGCTATATAAGATCAGTGTATAAAGAGGTAGCCATAGGCCATGCTATCATAAAATGACCATTTACCAATTTACAAACTGTAAATAATTAATAATAGGAATGTAAAAAAACGAAGCAGTGATAGTAAATATATGTGAAAATTAAACAAAAGAATAAAGAAGTCAGTTATAGATAGAATAAGTAGATTCATATTACTAGGTAAAATAGCCAGCGAGATGAAAGCAAAGAACAATAGCGTAGATGCGACAACAATGGTGATCACTGCTTGGTTGTTGGGAGTTAAAAAACACAAAAGTGGCAATTAACATTTGTACAAGAAAGTCTTTATTGATGTTTCATCATTGCCATCAAGTAATGCAGATTTATAAACTGACAAAACCTCAAATAAAAGGAGTGCATTCAAGAAATAACGTCTAAAATTTGCATAAATGCAATAGTCATGTATACAATACAAACCTATAGAATGATACATGGTACTTTTTTTTTAAAGAAAAGAAATAATAGTATGCAAACTACAATGTAACACACTGATGTTTTTAAATACTTTTATAATAATAATAATAATAATAATAATAATAATAATAATAATAATAAAAATAATACATTCATACATCCAAATTATTTTCCCGTGTTTTATTTATGTAGGTAAGTCTTACTCATGGGGATATATGTCACACATTCACATTTTTATTTTTCTTCTTATTGTTTATCTTCTGTAAAGCTGCTTTGGGACAATGTGTATTGTTAA
>JAOUQX010000023.1:5601542-5620395 GCA_028566295.1 Liobagrus marginatus
TAACTGAATGTTTGCTATAAGTGGGGGGTGAGGGAGAGAGGGAAATTGTGGAAAAAAAGGGGGGGGGGTTGGTTGCATATAAATACTATTAACAGTAAGTACAGTAATTACAAATTACAAATGTACATCTATTTGCAATATGTACAGTATATGACAATAATATGCAATAATAATAATAATAATAATAGTAATAGATAATATTACTAATAATAATAACATACTAAAATGTAGTGTACCAAAGTGACCTACTATAATATACCATGAATATGCATTGTACGTATACATTTCTATACATGATATGCTATAATATATTTCTATGTATTACCAGAAAATATTTCTGGTGTTATCTTTACAAACTAGCATAAAGATTTGTACTGATAAAAATGATACAGGCTACTTGTGGTAACAAATATTTTTCTTTAAACTACAGAGAGTGACAAAGAGTGATGGAACAGGGAAGTGAGCTGACAGTTTTATCTTTAGTTATGCACGCTAAATATCTCTGAAATAAATAGATTTTTCTTAAACAACAGAATTAAAGTCATTGAATCATCATTATTTTTGTTTGCGGCATACAGATCAAGGCTGGATGTCGAATGTATCCCAGTATCACTGTGTGTGAAATGGGAAAACATCCTATACTTTGCAAACATGCAAAATATGTAACCTGTGTAGATTTTTATACCTACACAAAATTCAATTCAATTCAGACCCCAGTTTCTATATATGGTTGAAGTTGGTTTAATGTAGGTCAAATATAAAGCAAGGAAAAATATGCTCAAGCCTAAACATAGAAATGTTACAGGTTTTTTCTTTGATTGTTCTGTATTCATCAAGTCAAGGATTGTAGTCTTTCTGTCCATCACCGTGTAGTACAGTTCAAATTCTGAGACTAATACTTGGTCAACAGAATCCAAACAAAATAGCTGATTTAACAGATTTGGGATTTTCAGTCACGTCTATACAAGAATTGTCCGGAATAATACACCACTTACTTTTAGATTCCGAACGCAATGATCCTGGCTTTCTAAAACTACAATTTTGTGAAATTTTGAGAAGAGAAGTTTACATCAGCGAAGCTAGAAAATATATCCACAAAGTGAGACATCTTTTGTGCACTATAATAACTGTGAAGTTGAATGCCCTGTCTACAGCCAAGCCAGAAAGTGCATACTAGTAATAAAAAGACTAATACGCCTTATAAGTCTTTATACCCTGTATATATACATATATATAAATATATACAACCAGAACTCTATCACAAACACACACAACAGGACTCTCTTTTTGGTTCTTCTTTACTCTTTTTGCTTTTTGCACACTCATTTGCACAGGACTCCTTTTGCACACCCATATGCACAAATTGCACAGAATGCATATGTACACTGTATATTGATATATATCGTATATTTATATATACATGTTGCATATAGATGTACATTTGTAATTTGTAATTACTGAACTTACTGTAAATAGTATTTATATGCAACCAATCTTCCTGTACACTTTCTGTCTCCCTCTCCCCTATTTACAGCAAACTTCCAGTCAGTTGTCAAAGCATTTCACTGTATGTTGTACTATGTATATTGTACATGTGACAAATAAACTTTGACCTTGAACTTATACCCCTTAAAAAGACTTATAAAGGCACAGTTACAGTACATATAGTCCAGGGTTCATATGGAAAAGCCCACTAAGGAAAATTAATTGGACAAAACTGTGGAAGTAAAAATCGTAATATTTCACCAAGTAGTGAGAGACTTTTAAGGGTAAACAATGACATATACTGTATATATCGGTGTGTTTTTTTTTTAGAGATATCAAATGCCCATGACAGTGAGGAAACAGAGATTATAAGACAGAAATGTTATATTATAGTTTAGGTTTTACAGTTAATTGTTATTTGACATACCACATAAATGAAATATATTTAATTAAAAAAACACAACTTTTAAAAAATGGTAGGCAGCTAAATAATGTACTTTTGACCTGCTGTGTTCGCTTTAATATATGATTGTACACTACATAATGGTGTAAAAATAACAAAACAATACATAACCACTAATATATTTTATATATTTTATATGTTTTAAAGTTAAGCTATACTGTGATATGGGCTGTGGTATATGTTTTAGTATTTGTTAAAAAAAATTCTTTAAAATGCTTATTGGTTTTGACAAAATATATATGTATTATTGTTACTTTTACCTTTAAGTTATGATAAAATAAATATTAATTCCACTCCTGTATACTAAGAATTTGCTTACTGTATCCTTGTCCTTGTGGTTAGACAATTTCAAAATACCAAAATTACTCAAATAATACCAAGCCAAATCGATGTAATAGGGCTGCATGTTCTCTGCAAAAAACACATTTTGGTCTTTAGACAGGGAGCATCCATTCTCTCTAGCCGCTCTGTGCCACCCCCAACTTTCTCACTCTGTATGGTGAATAGGTCAGACATTAGATAACAAGATAAAGTGATCCGGATACAATTGATATCTCCAGCCCCTCTGTCTATGGCACTTTTCAAACAAGACCATCCTGAAATTGAGGCCTGGGGTGCCAGTGTCAATACCAAAAAATGAACCAAACAGCAAACTCATTAAGTAGGAGATAAAAAGCACGGTCATGTCATTTCGCACATATACAGGCGGACACACACTGCTGCAACTCGCACCTCGATGCAAGCTCACCCAAGTGGAGCTTGTTGCTAGGCAACAATCATTGAGTCAATGATTAAAAAAGTTTGATTTGTGAAGTGTCACCCGGGGGTGAAATATGCGTAAAAAAATGATTCATGACTGCCAGTGAAACGTTTCGAAATCTTCAAAGAAACTTCGAGTCAAAGAAAAATCATAAACAGTAGAGACAGTATAGATAATATAGGAGAAAGATCTCTTCCTGATATGAAAATGAATCTATGAAACACCAAACAGAAAATAGGAATTTGCCTGAGATGTTGCTTTTTGGATTTCCAGCATTAGTTATAATAAAGATATAGATAAAGCACTTAGAGGTCAGTGCACAAATCACATTTCAACAATGAAATATTCATACATGCATCTGTACTGGATGGGATATGGCTCTGTGCACTCTATATGCCCTATACTGACTTACTTCAGTCCCTAACCCCAAGCTGGGAACAAAACAAATACACTATCATTGTGCACTCTCACACTCGGCTTTGTAATATGGCCATTATTAGAAAGTTCCAGTTTATATTAAGTCTGTCTGCTCTATGCGATGACGGAGGTAGGGAGCATACAAGGACACCACAGAGAGATGTGTCAGGGTCTTAGAGACTGAGAGACATTACTGTCTCCCTATCTTTCACACTGTCTTTTTCTAGAACAAAAATATACCAAGCATATTTTCTCTGTAAGTATGCTATTTCATAGGTAAGCAAGTAAGTAAGTACCCCCTCAGTCTAATAGTTACCTTACTGAAGGCACCTGTATATAGCTAGGTCAGCCAGTCTGGGTCAGCTAAGCCTTAATGACCTCTGGCCATTAATGGGACTGAAAGAGAAGAAAACTCTATATAAATGTGATGAGAGGTACAATTTATCACTTGACCATTAGTTGAAGATATTCTAGTTATTAAATCTATTACACAGTGCTCTCTAAAATATTTTGTCCAAAGACTTATACATACTATATTAGTTTTATGAAATATGAAGAATTGTGGTTTGAATCCTTGATGACTTTTTTCAATTACTTTCCATCACTATAATCAGGATCATTTTTATGAATTGGCATTTTGGTTTTTAACCACGATAAAGAGGTTAAGCTTGCATTTCTTGGTTGGACCTAAAATTTGGAACATGTACAGGATTTTAATAGGAAATGTCGGTCCTGGTTTCTTTTTTCATTATTATTTCAGTATTATCACTTATGAATATAGGCTGTAAATGTCTCCAAGACATAGACAATGTTATTAAATATCAATGCCACAATCATAGTTAATAAATGACAAAAGATATAAATAATGAAGAAGGTGGATTTTTAACTGGTAAACACAGTGAAACATTCCAGTGTGGGTTCTGAAAAAATCGGCAGTCAAGTAAAAGCGCTCAGCCACTCAAGTTAGTGGACTGAAACTAACGATGGTTTAACAGAGATTGAGACTTGGAAGTTAGTAGACCATATGCAGAATTATACAAAGAAGCATTGCCAGCATTGCCAATAGCCAGAGAAATTAGGAGAAACTAGACACAGGTGAACACAATCAGTGTCAGCCTAAGGACAAGGACAGATACTTTGAATGGAGATAAAAGCGAAGGGAAAAAAGATGTTATTGTCAAAAATGGAACGTGTGTGTCACTCCCTTGGAGTGTGGCCTGGACGTCCGCCTGAGGAAGCTACAAACCATATGTGTGTCTCTGTTCTCGTTCCCATACGCACTGTGCTACACACATACACTCACACACACATACCCACACACCTGTGCATAGTTAGGGTTTAATTAATGTGTGTATATATGGGCCACGCTGAGAGGTAATCAGTGTAAGTCATTGTTTGGCATATGTTTGTTGTTGGTTTTACCACTGTTATGGCACCTGAATCTGATAATAAAAGGATGGTCTGCATTTGTGCCTCCCGTCCGTTACTCGCCGAGGATGGCGGGCGATTCGCTCAGAGTCTTTTGGTTTCTGATCACAACAGTGTGTTAGAAAGCAACCACATACTTGTATAACTTAAATGAATATAAAAAACGACTATGTAGCTGATATATTGGCTAATATATCGTTGTATCTCTACCGACTGGTTGACCATCAGTTTATGATGATGTAATTTTTGGTGTCTTTTTTAGGACGGTGCATATCTGACTGACAAGTCCTATTCTAGATGCACACACTCTAGGACAGTAAGATCATGTAAAGGATTCTGGCATTGTAGGGCTTCTTCCTGTCTGGCAGAAATAACTTTTCCCACCCACACTGTTTGAACCTGCTGCAGGCCTGGATGGTTGCTGTAAGCCTGCAAGTTCTTTCCTTGGCTCTGGATTCCAGTTCTACCACGGGAAACTCCGGGTAGTTCTGGGGAGGCTTTTCATCAGAGTTTATAATGTTACTGTGGGGATTTCAGCCGTTTACTTTATGTGAGTAAGCCTGGTGAAAAGTTACTACATACTGTACATATAGTGTACCATACAGTGCCACAGTTGTTGAATTGTCCTTATGCACAGCCATTCAGAGACATCATGACTAAATTGAGTCTTTAAAACAAAAACATCTCTAACAAACAGTTAGAGACAACAGTGCTCTGATCTGTAACTGTTGACAGAACATAGCAGTCATTGTCTGTATTTTGCACCTACAGCAGGAACGGTCAATAAACGGTCAAACTGCTGACTCAGCATAAAACCAAAAACATGAATACTAAGATTTAAGGTTTATGCCGCATGTTATAACTATGTATTTATTATACATCATTTCCCTATATAGACCTTTATAGGTCATATCGGCCCTGCAATAGTGAATGTTTGAATATTCTTTAACTGTTTAGATGTTTTGCTAAGTGGCTTAGCCACTTAGGAACTGCATTTTGGAAAAGAAAACTTTGAGTCATGTCTGATGATTATACATTTGGCAGGCTTTTTTTCAATTTCTGTACTCTGTAGCTTAAGCTTTGAGTACCAGATAACAAAGGTCATCCTGTAAGGTCTATCTATAATGACAGACAGTACAGCTTTGGTTTGTTTCCACCAGTTGGACAAAGGCTTTTTGGCAGACTAAGTGCAAGCACTGCTGACCGCAAAGAAAGGAAAGTAAACACGTTTTCAGCAGTCTGTCCATTTTCAGCTTTCTGAGTCTGAGAGACCAGTCTGAATTTCTTATGACGCAAAATCAACCTCAGAATGGCAAGAGCTCAAGTGGGACGATAGACAATATCATCCAGGAAATAATGCATGCCTTCATTTCATGGCTGAATAATAATAAAAAAAAAAACAATCACTGATATGTATTCATTGGACACTGTAAAATTAGAAATGTTAAAAAAATCAACAAAGCAAAAGAAGTTGACTTGACAACACTGGCAAAAATAATAAAAAAGAACAGATATAGTGCCATAGCATTTCACAACATAGCATGAGTAACTCCTATCTGTGAGACACTGTATGATTCATAGCATGAATCTGACAACTAAAAATAATATAAATCAAATGTATTTATGTATATGGGAGAAATAACTTTGTGCAACCAGTGATGTGCAAGACATTAAAACGTACTAAACCACCCTGACATTCAATTAATGCGTTGAAATCCTATGCACTATGTTACTCATTCTAAATCCTAGGTCGTATTAGTTTCTGAGCGTCTTATCACCTGTCACATGAATAGCTGGTTGAGAGGAAATCTTTGTGGAATTTTATTATAGCATAAGAAAAACATGCATTTCTAAGTGGGTAGTAGATATACTGTAAGTACATACTAAATTTGCACATACCCTCCTTCTACGCAGGATTTGTGATAATATAGACGGTCCCTGTCTATAAGATAGGCATAGAAGAACCTTTTATAATAATTTTCATTATTATTATTTCAAAAAGGGACAGTGTACATAAATCAACATTTAAGAATATAAATGTACACAAATTAATCCAAAGGTAGTCTCTTTGCCAAATGTCATTGGGCGTAAAAACGTCTTGAAATACATACATTAGAGCGCAGTAAAATTATTTTCCTATGCATATCCCTGCTTGGGTCGTTTGGTTCAGAGCACAGAGGGTTAAGCATGTTCATCAAATACTCAACAGCCTGGCAGTGTTGGGACTTAAACGCTGATTAGCAACCCAGACCCTTAATTATCTGAGCCACCGCTGGCCTTGAAAGACTTTTTTTCCCCAAGTGCTTCCGGTAACTAAACATGTTGGCCATCCTTCTGAACAAGCAGATCCATGCAGTTGAACTAAACTAAAACACATTATCTGCAGAACTCAAAATTGTCATTACATGCCTTTAAAAGCTAAATTAAATTTGAGGACTTATTTCAGGATGTCAGCTGGAATCGGCTCATATTTAAATTCCAGTGCCTAAAAACCCTGATATAGTATGGTTGCATTAATACCTACATCTGACAAGTAAAATGAATAACTTGGGATTTATTGTTATTTGGTTTATTATCTCAATGCGCATTATTATTAAACACACATTTCTTCCTGCAGTTTGATATATTCAGGTTTAACTTGCTCCCTCTGTGCAAATAAGCCTTTGTAGCTCAATGGTTAAGGTATTTGTAACCAGGTGTAATAAGGTGTTGGACTGCTGATGAAGAAGATTGTGGGTTCGATTCCCAGAACCACCAAACTGCATACTGAGCAGTTGAGGGTCTTGCTCAGGAGCCTGAAAAAGACCCTTAACCCTCAAATGCTCAGCAGTATAAATAATGTATATCATTGTGGTTAAGGGCGTTGGCCAAATGGTGTAAATGTATAAAACTACAATTCTTTTAGAACCGGAACTGAACCCAAAAAGTTCTTTTTGTCCGGACATGAGTGTTATTACTATGTTCTTGTTTGTCTCAGGATTGATTCACATGGTTTAAATGCTGCCGGACTATATTAACTGCACACCCATAAAGAACCATACTGTGTTTTACATAAGAGGGAAAAACAGCAGTTTAAACGCACTAAGGATGCAACAGCCCAATACATTATTTGGGATAATTTTTTTAATTCGTTATAAAGTCCTGGCATCAAAATTAATAGAATTTGAAATGGAATTAATGAAAGGGATCAACAAAATTTTAAAAACTTCATCAAAGGCAGTGCTCCCCCATAACCATCTTTTTAAGACCTTCTGCACGCATCATACACAACTTTGTTATTCTGCCATCAGCTGCCCGTCAAAAGGTAACGGGAAAAGCCGCATGTACAAAAATAAATTAAAGAAAAGAACCACAATCTTTTCTCATTGAGGTACATTCAGTATTTGCAAATGTGTTGTGTGAGAAAAAGGTCGCTATTAATAGTTACATCTTCCTGATGCTTCTTCTCCTTCAAATGAACTGAACCTGAAACATGAAGGTCCGAATGATCATTTCAGATATTTGCTGTAAACAAATTCAAGGTTTCCAGTCGTCAAAGCTGTGACTCTGACAAATAATAATTTAAGACTTATTTAAAAAATCTGCTCTAACTCCAGCTATGAGTAAACCCATCAAAGCCACACGTCTACAAAAGGAAGTGGTCGCTGGCATTAATTGCTTCATCAAGCTCCATCTGGACAGGCTACAGCTGACCCCTGTCACTTTAAACCATAAGTATCGATGGCATCATTAAACTAGACATTTTAATGCTGTTGTACGTCACGGTAGTAGGGGACTGTGAGCACTGTTGATGCTTTTAGTCTTGTTTTCTTGTTTACCACCGCAGTGAACACCGCAGACAAGACCACACTTATTAATTAAGCCTTTAATTCATTTTTTGTTTTTCTTTAAAACCTGTTGTTATTATATGGATTGTTCATACTATCATACAACAGTAAATAATAAATAACGCTATGTGGTTTCATTCTAACTCTTACTATAATAACCTTCACACTTCTGCAAAGGCTTTCCTCTGCAGCTTGGATCAGTGCTTTGGTCAGACGAGGAGACCGGAGGTTCAGTCGGCATTCCAGATTATCGCAAAGGTGTTCAGTGGGGATAAAGTAAAGGCTTCCACAACAATTGTCACACACCATGTCATCATTATGTCATCTTAACTGTTACACATTATGTCTAACATTTATACAATATTTAATTTGTAATGCACCTCCCTGTTAGCACCATGGTCAGTAATTTATGATAATAATTGGCAATTCATGTTGTATTGTTTTTATGTACCTTAGTCCTGGAGAAATTTTGGTATATTTTATTATTCACTGCATCAGGCATATAGTCAAAATGACAATAAAAGCTTCTCGACTTCTTTTTGATCATTCTATGTTTATCTGCGAATGCACTTTTACTGTATACATGTCAGGAGTAGTTTTAAATATACACACCTTCTCAAACAGGAGATTAATCTAACGTTCTATACATTGAAATATATGCATTTAAGGCACAAGCCCATGCATGCACACAGATGAATGAGCCCCTGGACAAAAAAAAACACCCCTTAAAAAGTTTTAGATATAAAACATAGCGAGTAAACAAATCAACTTATATGAAATAAGGAACTGATTTTAGAACACAAAGTACCTGAGCTCATATGGTTTTTAGATTCCGAGTGGGTTGTAGGCTCTTCGATATCACACTTTTGAGCCAGATTTCATGCACAGAAATTTTCAGATTGTGGCTTTAATGATTTGACTACAGTCAAATAACTGTAAAGTAATATAAAGAAAAAAATTGTCTTTAGTTGCATTTCAGACACGGGTAAAAGAAACATTATTTTCCGGAGTCAAATTTTCTTTAGAAGACAGAAGATGAAAGCTCTTTGCCCAAAAGCCTGACTGATATTTTGATTCATTTATATTGCTGTCACTGCTAATGGTTTTTTTTACTTGACAATTAAATTGCATCAAAGAATTTGCAAAACATATCCATACTAGAATGTCTCAAGACACATAATTAGAGCCCTGGAGGCCAGTTCCATTCCAATTTAAAGCTAAATTATTGAAACCATAGAAAGCACAGTAGTGTTTTGTTCTTTTTATTTTGCTATGGAATGATATGGAAACTGTGTTTCTCAACTGAGTGTCAGCTGTTATTTTCATTTACATCATTCCGGAATAACCCTCAAATCTAAAATGTTAAATGGAATCTGTAAAGATCTTAAAGAAAATCCAGCAATGGCCAGAATAGCAAACACACTGCTTTATTGCTTTTGTTTGTTCTGGCTTGAGCCAGAGAGCCATTGGCACCTTGACCTCCAGCACATCCATATTCTTCACACTACCCCGACAGGGACTAAAGTACAATCTGGAAGATTTGAAAGAGATGCTTTTCTAATGGTCTATACTTAGTTTTCCCTGCACAGATAAAGTTAAACCTAGAGAAGCCAAACTGTGCATCAGCTGTGAGTCAGAAAGAGATGAACATCTTTGCTTTTAAGGCAAAGGGTTTACGCCACCATTAGTGAAATACTCAAGATCTTTATTGAATACACTAGAGAGCAGCCTTGCCTAACCTTGATAATTGCTTCTATTGTATGACATTCCACATTAGAGTGGTCATATGGCAAAAAAAATGTTGTGGGCTGTTAAACTTAATCTTGATAAAGAAGCAAAACAGACATATAAAAAGATAAATTTTTTTGGGGATGTGGTGGCTCAATGGCAAGGCTCTGGGTCAGTGATCAGAGGGTCGGGGTTCAAGCCCCGCACTAGGCAAGCTGCCATCATTGGGCCCTTCAGTAAGGCCCTTAACCCCAGTTGCTCCAGGGGTGCCGTTTGTTCTGGCTGACCCTTCGCTCTGACCCCAGCTTCATAGTAAACTGGGATATGCGATAACTGCATTTCATTGCCTTGTACATGTGTAATGACAAAGTTGAATCTAATCTAAAAATCTAATGCAACTAATTAATATTGAGTTTTATTTGGCCTTAATGGGCGATGTTAAACCCAGTATAAAATGTGTAGGCATTTAATAGATCACGATATATGATTGGCATGATTTAATATGATTGCCATTGTAAAATCAATAGCTTATTGTGTTTTTCTGCTTCTATTTCCGGAAATGACTTGGCAGTGAAAGTGCTGCATTTGTTAAAAAGTGTAAGTTTTTTTAAAAGGCCATAGTGTGTGTCGAGGATGCCAATCAAAATGTTATTTGATGTGTGAATAGGCTGGATTTATAAATCACCAAATTATTTGAGATGTGTACTAGATGAGACTGGGCTTAGAGCCATGGGGACATTGCAATAAAAAATCAGAGACTTCAGGCATTTTCAAATTATGAGATAACAATATAAAGTCATACATGCATTTATGATGCTTTATAAATTTGATGATTTACAATGCATTATGTTTTTAAAGATGGCAGTAGAAAACACTAAAGTAATGAAGGATTTCATGGAACTGGAGATTCATTCATTCAGTCTGTTCAGGTTCACAGGGGTTCACTTAGGGTGTGAGGTGGGGTTGGACATTCCGCAGTTAATCACAGAGCTGACACTTAGAGACATTTACTCTCACATTCACTCCTATGGACAATTTACAAACGCCAATTCAACTATGCCGTATTCATTTGTAGATCCATGTTAACCATGAAAATATTCAGTACATAGAACTGCAAAACAAGTGTTTTTATTTTTTTTTATTCAAAAACCTTCAAAATATGTTTCAGGTTCAAGAAAGTTTAAGCATAAACACAATGCAAAGCATCATATACAGACAGATAAAATACATTTTGTATACTGCAGACGAGCCATGTCGGGGATTACATATGTACAATATGTAAACATGTATATACATTTCTTTTATACATTTACAAAAAAAAGCTTTGTTCCTATTTTCTCTTTGTATATAGATATTTTTATATTCCCCACTAGCATTTGTACTACAATAATGAAAAACATTTACATATCTTTCAATCAATTTTTCTCATTTTATATTACAAATGTGTAACCATAAAAATATATCTCTGTACAAAATATTTTTTATTTGTTCTCCTTTTTCTTGCGTAAATCAGAGCAGGCTAGTCCATTAAGGTTAGTGTTGTTTTTTTGTGTGTGTGTGTGTGTGTGTTTTTTTTTTAACACTTGCTTTGCAACACAACCCTTTTGGTCAAAGAGCATAGAACTGCAGTCTGACTGTTGTTCCTTGAGGCTTTGGCTAGACAAAGCAGGTCTATAAGTCACTCAAATTTGGGCACTTCTCTCTTGCAGAAGAGGAGAGGAATGCATCGCTAGTCTGGGTTCGATTTTTTACTTTTAAATGAACACTTAAAACAAGAAAAATAATAATGAAGATGTGTCTCAACGTCAATGTCAATTATTTAGTCCAGTGACTTTTCAAATGGAAAAATTTTAGTGTGTATGTATATTCTGGGGATAAACAGTACTCCAATATACTGAAGCTTATGTACTTTTTAATGGAAGTTATTTTATGTCTCTTACTATTCATGAGCTGAGGAGAAAGTTATTTCTTTGGGAATTATAATAAAGGATGGGGGGGGGCTTGGGAGGGGGCTTGGCACGATCTGGATACATTACAGGAAATACAAAATTGAGTTACATTAACATGGATACTCCCATAACAGAACTGTTTTGTCTTACTTCATTTACATGAGACATTATAAAAGATACACAACTGATATGTAAAGTGCAGTTATAGGTAGAGTTGAAATATATATGGAATTGTAGGAATTAACTTATTAAAATGGGGCTATACATTAATACGAATGCCAAATCAAAACTGCCGTCTTAATGAAGGTAAATATTTCACCAAGCAAAACAGCTATAACATCAATAAAGAAGGTTGGACTTAAACACAAACTCAAATAAGTGTATCATGGAAATAAAGTAGCAGAACTGTGTGCAAAACTGTGCAAGCGATAAAGATGAGTCAGCTACACTGCTGATGAGACCATGCCTTCGTAAACTTGCCTCCCTTTTATTTCTGCAGCCTAAAGTACCTATAATCCTTTTTAAAAACCCTAAACTTAATCGCCAGGGAAATTAAAGGTAAAATAGCACAAGGTGGCAATATAACAATAATACTGGAATATTTGATATATTTTTATGTTAGGTGCATTTTAGAAGTTGTATAGTACCGTAGTGAATGAGCACCATTAGATTACTAGTATAGTTTTTCTCGCTTTTTAAAAAATATAGAATAGCAGAAAACACTTTTCAATATGCCAATTAAACTAAAATTAAAAATGATTTTTTTTTCCTTTTATGTCTGTGAGAATCCCTCAATCATTATAATCATAAACTATTGACAATTAAACAAAATTCTGTAAAAAATTCAATCTGACTTCTTTCTCTAATATTTTGTATTTTCTCTTAGGCTAAGGATAACACAAAGGATTAACTCGTAGCCAAACATAAATGAGTAAGCACGGTCTTTGTTCCCAGCTGCTGTTGTTGTTTTGTTATTTATCAGACCCATGTACAGTATCAACTTGGCAAATAGGGAACTCAAGAATGACTAAAGGTTCTGTGAGTCAACTACATCACAGAAAGGTACCATTAGGCACATGGGGCTACAAGTGTATTGGAAAGACCTCAAGAAACATCAGAGGCTATCTGAATTTTTCAAAACATTCTTTTTTTAGTTCAAGAAGCATAGCGTACACATTTAAGGAAAGATAAGAAAGAGAGAAAATAAAACAACCTAAATATTTGAAATCTTTCTGCCTGTAGTTTTGTCATCTTCATTTTTAGTCCTTTTTAAAATACGTTTGCATGACTATCCTTTAAATGATTGCCTGTTAGGAATGGAAATGATTGGGGATGCGGCGCAATAACTGATATGTGATGTGCAAGAATTGGAGTATAAGTGAGGTGCCATCTGCCATCATTTGGAATGAAATCGGGTAAGAACAAAAACCTAAAAACAAAGTCAGTAACAATTGGTTTAGTATAACGTGCCTAGTAATCATTTTGCCTGTGAAATCTGGAGGGAAATACAATCTTTTTCCACCCATCAACTCGCAATTGAAGCAGGCACTGGCCGATATGTTCACTTAGCTGAGAGAAGCTACAGATTTTAAAAAAGTAATAAAAATGTTAAATCAATTACTGAAAGAGAGATGGAACAGACCGAAGAGACAATGTAAAGATTCCTTGCATAAGCTGTTTTCCTTAGCAAATTATAGCAGGGATTTTAAACACGCATTGAATATTTGAGCCTAATGAAGAATGCCATCCATAAATCAAGGGATGTTTGTCAAGGTATAAACCAACAAACTCATATATAATAGTTTAGAGATACATACCGCTTTATAGCTTAGTAGTTATCTTTGTAGGTGACTCACAAGTAAACAAATTAGTACTCGAAAAAAAAAAAGCAACAATAAAACACTGTGAAAATCAAACCTTCTTTAGATTTGTACAACTGTATTACAACTTTCACTAGACAATGCAGTTAAAAACTGTATTATGCTTCTGTCACTGGCTAACATTATTTTACCTTTTTATCTTCCGTAAGTGCTGGATCCTGGAAACAATGGGCATGAGATGGGAATTTACTCTGGATATATTCGTTCTCTGGATATTTCAGACATGAACATACGCAGGGAAACATGCAAACATGGAGCAATTTAACATAGCAATTCATCATTTCAATGAGACACATGTTTTAGGACACCAGGGCAATCCTGACTACGCACCGAGCTCAAGAACAAACAAGGGAAGGGTTTTAAAAACGATATAAAATTTTATTGAATAGAAATGGAACTACAGTGGAACCTCTCATAACGAGCATAATTCGTTCCAGAATCTTGCTCGTTATGTGAAACACTCGTTAAGCGAAAAATCTTTTTCCAATATAAATCAATGTAAAAGAAGATAATGCGTTCCATGCGAAAAAAAGATTCATTTTTTTTATTTTTAACATTTATTCAAATAAAATGACATACTTATACATTGTTAAAGATCGTAACAACCTGGAATGCGATTTCGATTTGGGAAAAAACCAATAAAAAAACCAAACGAGCTTATTATTTATTCTTCCCCTTCCCCTTTCTGCGTCACTCGTTATGCGAAATGTCACTCGTTAAGGCAATTTTTTCACACATTTTTTGCCTCGTTATGCGAATTACTCGTTATGAGAGGTTCCACTGTATATGAGACGTATTCAGAAATACACTTGTCTAGCACCATTCGGGAATCTGCCTATACCATTTGACTATTTTACTTTTCTCCAAAAAATTTACTGTCGAAAAAATTATTTTAAAAAACATCGATGAAATGATCTGATGAGCCAGAAACACTTTAAACGATTCAAGTTCTTGCTAGTTCACTTAAACAAATCCAAATAAAGAAGCAGAACCTTCATGACTGCGATCAAACTTTCCCATGACCTTGCATACTCGCTACAGTGTAAAGCATTGATCCATACAGGAAATCACAGACTCTTTACTTTAGATAACCTTTCTAAAAAGAAAGTAACGATATTTAAATAACAGATGCCACAGCTCTCTAAAGACTCTATTCCACAGACGTACAAACTTGAAGAACCATGCTTATGCACACCAGTCTTACACTTGCCCAAACCTGAGCATCCATAGCATGCCTTGCTGATGGCAAGGCTGTTGCTGTTCTTTCATGGAATGTAGATGCAACAAAAATAACCTCAATAATGAAAAAATTAAAGCTAGATGATTTTCCCAAACCCATCTTTCCTTTCACAGTTCTTCCCATTGTTCTCCTTAGCGGGATGTACAGTGCAGCAGCTCCAATCTTAGCCACGCTGATGAAATGCTGCAGAGTGAACACTGCATTCTTCATTGGAACAAGTCGAGAAAGGTGCTAATGATAGAATCCTTGTCTTCTAATAAGCCTCACAATCTCATTCGACTTCAATTCAAGGCTCTGTGGCTTCAGGTGAAAATTTCACAGGAATCGATAGTGAAAGTATCAGCCGGAGAGATCCAGTAACGCGAACCAAGTCTTCACTTATCCGGAATCTTGCAGCTTCAATGTGCAAAGAACCAAAAATAAAAACAACACCAACAAAAGGCATTCCATGGAGAAAATTTAGAACGGCAAAATGAACCTATGAGTGACCAGGATGTTCTTCTCACTAGTTCTGCTCGTAGCAAAACTCAGCCCAAATGCCTGATCACCCCAAAGAAACAGTGCCTGTCAGCCTGTGGCTACTGAAATCCCATTACACTTTAAGCCTCCTTCTCTTGTTTATTTCCGTAAGTGATAGAATCACAGACATCCTCCCTGCCTTGCAAACATTTTATAAAGGCTCTAACCGGAAAAAGACAAAACAATACAAAAAAAGAAAAGAAATCAGCAGCCATATATGAAGAGAAGGAGTTTGGGATAACAGACACTGCTGTGTCCTTATTTGTTACTAAGGAACACGTGTGTTGTTTTCCTGCTTTTTCATTAGGGTGTGATCTTTTGAGTGATAATTCTTAGAATCTTTTCAGTAAATAAAAAAAATAGGTTCCATTCTTGATTTTAAGCCCACCCACACAGCCTGATCCTGCTTGTGGGGGCACTTCAGTGGGCAGGGAAGAGAATTTGATGTCAACCTGTCAAAAAAAAACAAAAAAAACATGTAAAAAGATAAAGGCAGAGGCAGAAAAAAATAAGACCTACACGCCAGAGAAATAAAATACATAAAACAATGTTTGATTAACAAAGGAGTAATACATTATGGGGCATGGTGTAAGGTACAGAATTAAATAATACATACTCTTGCAAGTAAATAATCCATGATGTCGTGGTGATGTGCAACCTCAAGCAAAGTTGCAAACATGAAGTTGATTATTTTCCTGTAACAGCACATCCTGAGGTGTTTTATTCCTCTAACACAATGGTGGTTTGGTACCAACTACAATCTTTACTACAATTTATTACATATTTATATTTAAATGTCTGGAATTCCAATTCAGTGTTGTGCATGGCATGTTTACTGTTAATAGTGTGCTACTGTTGTTGTTGTCTAATATTAAGGCGAAAAGTTCAGCTTTTCATTTGTCCAATAAATCGGAAAGACCATTATAACGCATGGAATCATTTTTAAAATGATGTGTGCTTTCATTCTTTCTTTTTAACGAACAATACATTTTACATTTGTTTGTTATTAGATTTTGATTATTTGGGTCGTTCATCAAAAAGTTTTTTACAGTTAGAATGAGATCACTAATATAAACATGTGATTTGCTGTTAGTATTGCACTACAGAAATGAAATAAAAACCTTCTGATCGATCAGATTGTACCATACAACTGTGCTGTAGTGTAATAAGAGAAGCTGAAATATGAGAAATCCGTGTTGAAGTTTCACATTCAAGGTTTTCTGGGTTTGTAGTGACTCAGACTCTTATCATCATTAGAGCATAGTATTGTGATGGCAATTGTGTCCTCCGTAGGCGCGAGGCGCAGTAGACACATACGCAGCGGTCATAGTGCTCAATACAAGACGTTTACTGAACTCACTTTCAAATAAACAAAGACACACCCCTCTACTTGGCGTCCGTGCAGGGCAGGCTGCAACAATCATTGAGCCCGAGGGAAAGAAGCTTCTGGCTTTTATCCCTGGTGCCGTGATTGCCATTAATTATGTGCAGGTGTGTAATAATAATTGAAGATCTGAATGATTACTGACATTTCATTTTTTCCGAGCGTATTTATCACATACATGCATGCAGTGAAATGTTTTTATTCCACATATCCCAGCATATGAATACGCTGGTGTCAGAGCTCAGGGTCAGCCAGAACTAACGGCGCCCCTGAAGCAAGTGAGGTTAAGGGTCTTGCTCAAGGACCCAATGATGGTAGCTTGCCTGGTGCAAGGCTTGAACCCCTGACCCTCTGATCACTGACCCAGAGCCTTATACCATTGAGCCACCATCACCCGGATGTGTGTGTGTGTGTTCGTGTGTGTGTGTGGGTGTGCGCACAGTGGTAAATCACACAAAACATCTACAAGTCTTATCCTGCTCTCTGGTGGCCGGCCTGGCCCCAGTCCATGGGTGTAACATTATGCTGTAAGCTCTTACCTGTTACAGCAGTGGCTATACGGCTGTGCAGACTGTGCTGACTGTGAACTCAGACTCGTTGGTCATGATGTCTGTGGGCTGGATATTGCGGTCGTACATTGGGTTTTCGAACGTCGCTCTTCCGTTAGTGTTTTCATGGCCGGCATAGCCATTGAATGGTACTTTAGGTCTTTTTCTGGAGGTGGGACAAGACATAAGCAGAACATTTGCCACAATTACACATTACACTATATACAACTATTGATGCCAAAGACACAGCATGGTACTAGACTACAGCCTCAAAGTGCATGAATAATGAAAAAGAACACATAAGGTACTGTTTTACCAGAACGGTGCATGATGTTGCCTAGAAAACGGTGTGGATTTACCTGTGTTTGTAGAGGTACAGAGCAAATCCTGCTATAATCATTGCTATAAAAGGCACTAAGATGGCTGCGGCCACGGAACTGCTGTTAGAGGCAAAATTGTAGCCAGGATTTTCCCCATTCGGGTCCAGCCCCTCTGCAGAAGCGACAAAAAAAAGCAACTTGTAAACATTATAAAGCACACTAATAATACTTTTAAAAGACTCGGCTAACAACAAACACAATACTTTCACCTGGCAAGGATTTTGATTGGGCCATCTCCAGTTCTAGCCCAATGGAGAATCCAATATTTATGGCTGATATTTCACACTCCACAGGTTTATCACACAAGTGGAAAACTCCATAACAAAGTGTATATTTAATGGAACTGTAATTACATTATGAAGAAAACAAACAACTCGAACAAAGAAAGTGTTGTGTAGGAATTTAATCTTACTCAAGAGACAGGTGTGATTTTGGGGGTGTCATATTGCATCATCCAAAACAAGCCTTTTTAATTAGTGATATGAAAACACTTATAAGATTAAGTCGTTTACCGTTCATTTTTCAATTAAGACTACTGTGCATCCCTGAACAACAAGAGAGCAACAATGCACCTGTTCATCAGCCGATGCCAAAAACCCTGCCAATAAGGTAAAAGCAGGAACAAGCTGGTATTGTATATACAGTATTAACATTAGCTTCTCTTACCAATTTCTTATGCACTCTTTACTTTTAATAACAAATGTTTGGTTTGCTTTGTGTGTGTTTTTTTTTTTATTTATTAAAAGGCATCTCGGTCCATCGTGACACGTGAATATGGCAATCATCTGGCTGGAGATGATCACCGCTGACCGATGGACGGTGTACAAGGATGGGTCAAGACTGAA
>JAOUQX010000023.1:5657150-5668207 GCA_028566295.1 Liobagrus marginatus
TACGTGGTACAACATACAGTGAAATGCTTTGACGACTAACTGTACATTTGCTATAAGGGGGGGAATTGAAGGGGGGGGTTGGTTGCATATAAATACTATTAACAGTGTGTACAGTAATTACTGTTTTTTTTCTAATTACTATTATTTATTAAAAATGTCACGTTCTTCATAAGTGCGCTATAAGCATTTTTAGTATGTTTCTGATCAATTGGCAAAGACCAAGGGTGAAATGCAATAATGCACAAATTGTGCCAATTGCTATTGATTTGGCCGGCGATAAATACCGCAACCTTTTCTAGGTAGGGAAGAAAAGTATAAGTTCTGAGTGCTGAGTGCCATACTACTTTGTTCAAAGTTTACTTTTGAGCACACAAAAGACACGCAGAAAGCAAACAGCTAATCTGCAAACGTCCAAAACGTCCAAGCACCGACTTCCTTACAAACCTCCATTAGACCAAAGTTTTAACTAATAAGGTTCGCTGTTCGTAAACAAACTATTTTCTCTTAAATATCGAAAAGGGTTAGGGTTATCAAAATTTCCGTTTAGACTGTTTTTTAAGAGTATTACTTGTCAGCCTCAGTGAGTTGATCCTTATACAAGCGTAGCTTTTATTGATCAGTATAACAGAGTACAGTACTAGCATTACACGAATGGGAAAATCTACCCGCTAGGACAGAAAATGGCCGAACTGTACACATTTGACTGTGTGTTGACACTGAAAAGCATCCGTTTGCTCTTTTAAAACTTGCTTTTGCTCTGTAAGCACTCAGTCATTCCAGCATGCCTTCAGGTCCTGCACCGACATCTCAGTGCATGCAGCATCTTCTTGTTGAGTACAAAAAAATCTGCTGATGTGACTGTAGCAAAGGATAGTGTTCATTTTATTTTATTTATGGATTCCCTGGAGCCTGGGGAATCATTAATCAACAACGGCGCAGTTATATGCACCAAAACACTCATAAGAGCCATAGCATTTTCCTTAACAGCAGTGATCATATGGCTGCATGAGACATTTTAGGACAACTGACATAAATATGCATAAAATAAATTAATGTATAGTGTCATAACATTACTTTTTACACAGGTCTTATATTCGCAATGATTCGCCATGGCAAAAGGTGGACTATTAAAAAGCAGTTGTTATGACAATAGTGCTTGTTGGTAAAAGCCATTAAAGATTTGTATATACACTATGCAGTCAAAAGTATGTGGACATCTCACCATCCGATCCATATGTAGTTCTGCTGGTGCCACAAAGTTGTACGTCTAAATTTTAAACATACACTTGGCATTATTTCTTTAGTGAAACTAAGAGGCTAAAACACTGTTCCAATATTACAATGATCATGTGCACAAAGCCCTGAGCTCCATACAAACATTGTGTTCTTTGGTTGCTGTCGAAGAACTTGTGTGTCCTGAACAGAACCCTGGCCTCAACCACACTGAGCAACTTTGGGAAGAACTGGGACACAGACTACACCCCAAACCTCATCACCTGACATTAGTGCATAAAATAACTAATAGCATTGTAGATTATTGAACACAACCTCTCACAGCCGCACTCCAAAATTCAGAGGAGAGCCTTTCCAGAAGGCAATCTGGAGTCAAATTTTCGATGACATCATATGTTTATGATGGTTAGGTGTCCGCAATATCCTAAATAATCCCAAATCAGTACTTTTGACTTGGTTGTCTGCAAATTAATATTTTGATAAATTCAATGCTACTATACCTTCACAACGAGGAAAGGGATGATCCCATGTACGGGTTGTACCATGTTGGCAGGTGAGAATGGACTGAGCCATTAGCTGATATCCAGGGTAACACTCGAAGGAGATGGACTGGCCTACATTGTAACCAGCACCCACCACTACTCCATGGTGAAACGGCTCAGGGTCTGCACATTCTTGGAGCTCATAGGCTAAAGAACAAGCAGACAAGCAGACATAAAAACCAATCTCAGAAGTCTATCAGAAACACAGCTTGGCAGAGTCCAAGACTGGGAGGGTGCGTCTATAATAATGTTTTTGTGATTGCAGTCAAGATCGATATGAGGTCTGGCGCTATACACAGCAGATGTCTATTTTTGATCAAATGTAGGGATTGATTGTACAAGATGCTTAATGCCTTTTAGAAGTACAATTCAGTCTAAAGTTTTCACACGGCTGAAGCCGACAGGGTGACCGAGGCGTTGAAATAACTTCGCAACATTGATAATGAACTATTGTATTTTGGAGTGGCCACACAGATTGTACAAAGTACTTAACTGAATCTAGGGTCACTCAGTTTCTCTTAACTATACTCCTTAAAGGTGTTATATAAAAAATAAAATAACATAACAGGTTGCTCTGATTCCTAATGCTGGTTATAAAATACCTGCACACACACCACAACCAATTTAATGTTAAAATGACAAATGCTCAAGATTGTATTCAGGGGTGAGAAACACGCCAGGCTACACCTCGCGCAGTCCAGGCTAAGAAAATAGATTTCAATGGCTTAAAGCATCTTTAGTGTTTAGTTCATGTGCTGAGTAGGAAGTCTGATTTATGTTCACATAATTATTTATTAAATATAACTATGTATTAGTAATTATATAACTGTGTAAAAGTGCATTATTAAATGTTGATGGCACGTTTCTGAAATTCTGAAACACATTTCCATGTTTATTCCAGCACCTATTATATTTTTATACAATAAAGTTTCATATTAGAGTTACGACACAAGATTTACAAAATATATTGCTAACAAAAGCAGATCAGGATCACTCATTTTTTACATATTCCATTTTACCATCTGTAATCCTGTTTTCTTCAACCAAATACTGCAATACATTTCTATTTTAGCTCCTTAAAGTATATTGATAACATTCAAACAACCGCAAAGCTCTAAACATTCACACATACCCTGATAATCAAATCGAAACCCTGGTTTGTTCTGGGAATGATCGCTGTGGAAATAAACAGTGGTTTCATGGGATGTAGTTAGAAGAGATGCTGGGATGTCCTGTCCACTGAATCGGCCAATCATGGCGCTAGTGTCGAATGGGCCGTTCCTGATCTCCAGAAAGTCATGGTTAGCCTCGGTGGAGAAATTAAGAAACTGTACGTGGGCTCCTGTTTAATGGAAACACAAGATGTGACAAATTGTACTAATTAGCTTTTTTATTTGACGACATTTAACCATCGATCTACCCGTTGTTAATCTGTGCCATACCTATATTTAATGCATATTAAAACTTTACATTTGCTCTTTGTCGTATCTACCTTTATGTTATTACTATGAACTCATTGAAAAGCCATAAGAGCCATAACAGATATTTGCAAAACATTTGCATATTTTTTTAGGCACAACATTTTATAAAAGCTGCTTCCCATGACTTCTTTTGAATTTCCAGCTTGGATGTCACGATTACATTTAGTTTTTTCGTCCTTACCATAGCCGACTGGCAGGTAGATCCTCCAAGCGCAATCGCTGTTGCTAGGGTAGTTTCCAGGGAAACCAGGACTCAGAATGGTTCCTTCCATCTCTTCTCTGATGCCACCACACTGTGCTGCAAGAACGGAGTAGAATGGAGAAAAACAGCGTCAGAGAGAATATGCACAAAAAGATAGTTTAAAAACCTTAACATGCAGCACAGTAGACTAAAGTGGCATGCTCTTGTGTTGTGTTTGTTAGGCTTTTTACATACATTTTTTTAAACAATTTTTGAATTGCCATCTTTCAATGGCATTAAAGGTGTAATGCTGCTTTGTAGATTTTGATTCCCATCCCTGTTTTCCTGTTTCTTTTGGGAGAGAAATGCACCTTTTGCATTCTTCTCTTAGTGCTCTGAAGCTAACCCATCGATTGATTCCATCACTTTGATTAAATCCTTGGCAAGGCTCTGTAAATACAACCCATGACCCCTTACAGAGAACAGAAAACCCCCAAACTGTTCCGCATGTCTGGACAATCAGACACTTTCAAGAAAATGCTTATGCCTGTTTAAGCCACGTCTCTCTTCAGTAGTTCTGCCAATCGTAGCGTGACATGGAACTAATTAGTACAGGGAAGGTCGCAGCCATTACTCATGTTTGTCAAAAGCCATGCACAAGCAATTGTGACATGGCATTCATGTTCCCCTCTGTCTCTATCGTTAACCCACCACACACCAACAAATTCACTCATGCAGTGTAAACTGTATCTAGAACGGTTTGATTAGTGTTTACTGTTGCACAGGTCCTTGATGTTGTTATTGCGGTGTAAAAGGTCCCACCTGAGAGCTGACTGATAGATAAGTGGCCTTGAGGGCCCTTTAATGGCATGTCTGCTACCATTGAACCGAACACTTTTAAACGACTAGATGGGTTCCATTTGAATCAGACAGATGGCAGCAAAAGTAATAAACTCCTTACTGTCAGAAGCTGTCGGTATGTCAGCACAAACATGTGTGCATGAAGACTCCTTTATTGGAAGAAACCGCCATTTATCAATCCTGAGGATCTTAATAAAGACTTTAGAGCTGAGCCACAACACCTGAATGAGTCAGTATGTGCAAGGAGGCAATGTTAAGAGACGGCACTAGAGTAGCCAGCTTATTTTATACTTGCTCTGTTTATGACCCTCAGATAAGAATTTGGAATGACAATTAAATATTTTGGGTTAAAAACTTGAGGTAACAGAAAGGGTTATACCAATGCAGAGTGGTGGAGGATAATTCCAGCGCCTCACAGTTCCTGGCATGCAGGTGATATGCGACACTCCCTGCCAAAAAAAAAAGGACATAAAATTAAATGGATTACATCATTTCCTAATTAATCCATTAGGTTATTTGCACCAGCTCACTTCGACAGTATTGTTATTCATGTCTCGCTCGGAGTGCACTCTGAACAGAGCTTTGATTTCATTTTTTTTGGCCATGGAGAATAAAAGAAGTGAGCCTCAAAGTAAGCCCTCAAAGCCAAGCCCTCAAAGCACCACAGTCTCACACACGGCTTCAGAAATGATGCCCTTGAGTGGCTATATATATCAAGTGGTAAACGCTTAGCCGAGTCACCTGTAAAGTATATCCAGGATCACACTGGAACGATACGACGTTGTTCATCTGTAAACGCTCTCCTACTTTGAAAGCATTCATAGGTATAACCGGTTCGGGACAGCTCGTGAGGGACACCGCTAAAAGAGGACAGAAAGACATTTATGATATTAAAAGGTTTTTATAGAGCATTTACAGTATAGATAACGATCTGTTTGAAAAATTAGCTCGACATCAAAATGTTTTAATTTAACACTAGCACATGACACCGTCAAAGAAAATATAAGCGATAGACTATAGACTCACACATACAGAGTAACTAACAATAATTTCCATACTTCAATTTATACATTTGAAAAATATATTTTTTAAATGACTGTAAAAAAAGTGGAATGACAGAATAGAATTATCTGTAGAAGCGAAGGGAAAATTGAAATATAAAAATTGATGAATAAATGAATGTAGAAAAATACTAAAATAGGTGGAATGGCTGTAATGGCTTGTAATATTGTAGTACACCCCAAAACCCATTTGCTATATGCAATATTAGTCTATCCTCAAAAGTCAAAAAATTTGTTTCCTAATTTATTTCAATAAATGGAAAACGTTTTTAAAATAAATAAACAGATAGGCCTTTCTTAAGTAGCAGCTTGGTGGCCCGAAGATTTGAAATCACAGCCGTCTGATTGGCAGGTCAAGAACTTAAACTTTCAGCTACCACTTCACTGCTATAATGGACAAAAGACATCAGGTAGAGATAAGATTGAAAACAATCTCTGCTCTTACTCTTGTACTCCAGCCTGAAGCCAGCCGCTGACACACTGATGTCTGAAAAGAAGTGCAGGTACAGCTGGTTGGAGGTGCTGTTCAAAAGTGCTGGCACTGAGGTTCCTGGAGAAAAAAAAATTAAGTAAAATACGTCCTTGCTGTCAGAACATCACTTGCAGTGGAAACATGGCTTTTAATGGAAAAGGGGAGAAAACAATCTAGTACTGACAATATTTACACAATAATTATTTATATTTGTTGATAAATGTGATTAAAATGTGAGAAAGAATACAATCCAGATATATAATACATAAGACACAACTTCCTCCAAAGTAAAGGCTATAATAACTCTAATCCTGAATTAAAAATACAAATAGATATTGCTAATATTTACTTATTTTATGTTTTAGTAGCATTTAAAGAAGGGTTTTAATACTTTTGTGACACAAGCATGCTATTAAAATGTTTTATTTTTGTGTCTATAGTAGTGTTTTATTATTGGATGTGGATGTGTATAGATGTGAATTAATGTGAGGCCGTAAACACAATGCACGAGAATTTTTGTACGAAATTACAACAATAAAGTGAAATTTAATTGAATTGAATAAATCCAGGGTGGCACAGTGGACAAGTGGTTATTCTTATATTATATAAGAAAGTCATGGGTTCAATTCCCATCCAGGGTCTTTCTGTGTAAAGTTTGCATGTTCCTGTGCTTGCGTGGGTCGCCTCCAAACACATGTGATTGGGCATAGGTGAATTGGCTACTCGAAATTGTCCATAGGAGTGAATGTGTGTGTGAATGGTTGTCTGTCTCTATTCATTATCTAGCGTTTATCCTGTTCAGGGTCGTGGGGGCGCTGGAGTTTATCCCAGATAACTTAGTGTGCGAGGCGGAGTACACACAGTATAATCATGAATGCATGAATGAATGAATGAATAAATCCGACTAAGGATGGTAATAGACTGCACATAACTGACAATAACTGCAGAATAGCAATACAATTTCTAAATTCTAACAGTAGAGGATAAAAAAAAGCAGTAACCAGTATCAAGCTTGGCAGGAATAAATAAGCCAGCATGCTGAAGTAAAGACCACCTGAGAAGCTCCCCATCATGGTGTCAGTGTTGTCACCCCCGTCAAACACCTCCAGTGAGTCCCAGTTCTGCTCAGTCACAAAACTGATCACCTGGATCTGCCAGAGACAATAGAGAAGACACTCAGGTTCGGTTAGCATGGCGCATCAGCTAATTAGAGGGTGACTCACAGCTCTCAGTGTGGAGTGGAAAAGTTTTAGGTGAGATGACAGACAGACATCTTTAAAACGCATAGCGAGTGCTCTTGAAATCTAAAAACAGATTTCTTCCTCTTCCTGCATTGTATAACCTCAAAAGCCTTTTCACTTACTGAACTGTCAGTGCAGCCCGGTAAATATTTTGGCAGGCATCTATTTTCACCTCATTCTCACACTGACTGAAAAAAGTACAGTCACACTGGAATTGGCGTAACTAACCCTGGGGATAATGTCATGTTTCATCAGGCTGTAGTAAAATCCTTTTTTTTGTTGTTTATTTGTGCCAGTCCATTGAAAAGATTCTATATAAACCGTTTTTCCACAATCTGTCGAGAGCACAGAGCATAGGAAAATACAATTCCAGTATAGTATAGTATAGTATAGTATAGTATAGTATAGTATAGTATAGTATAGTATAATATAGTATAGCATAGCATAGCATAATATAGTATAGTATCATATAGTATAGTATAGTATAATATAGTATAGCATAGCATAGTATAGTATAGTATAATATAGTATAGTATGGCATAGCATAGCATAGTATAGCATAGTATAATATAGTATAGTATAGTATAATATAGTATAGTATAGCATAGCATAGTATAATATAGTATAGTATAGTATCATATATTATAGTATAGTATAGCATAGTATAGTATAATATAGCATAGTATAATCTAGTACAGTATAGTATAGCATAGTATAGTATAGTATAGTATAGTATAGTATAGTATAGCATCGTATAATATAGATAAGCTACCAATATCAACAACAATAACAACGATACAAATAACCATTAATTTAGAAAATCTCTGCCTAATGTGACTCATTGACATCTTTGCACTGCATCAGTCACATTTCACTTTCATCTCTCCTACACCCACTACCTCAGCTGGACATCTGCACATCTCAGGTTGCCAATGGTACGACATTGCACATCTTACAATACGTATCATTTCTGAAAGGGGCCGTTTTCTGTTCTTTGAACCGATAGAACATTTCATGCATTAAAAAAGGCACACAGTGAGCAGCATTTGAAAAATACCAATGAAGATGCAAACATTTGTGCTTGTTAATAAAAATAATGGCAAGGACGCAGTTGTCAGTACTTTTGGTTATTTTGCAGTCTACAGTTTTTTTTTGTTGTTGTTGTTCTGAGGTCTGTACCAGAATTTCCTTCTGCATTATTGTTCTGTGTGAAGCTCTGTATCAAGGTTTAATGGATAACATGTTCTAAATAATGAGTGCACATTAAAGTCACTTTAATAAATAGGTCCATACCCGGACCTTAAGGGCAGCCGTTGTACATTAGCAATGCTTAAATAAGAAATGTACTTTTAACATGCACACAGCTGAAGCGAATATCTACCAAACCGACATGAGCTGGAGTACAGCAGAATGGGAGAAAGATGAGCAAGTAACAGTAACATTATAGATAATCCAAACAAGGGGCAAATGCTTTGTGGAGGGGATAAATGAGTCAGCAGGCTGCCAAGAAAGATCAAAAAACACTTTATAGTCAAACTGAAGGTGCCACAGAGGCAATATTGGACCGAGTTACAAAGCATGACAGGCAGGATTTAAAGGCTTTAGAGATACTGGTTAAAATCCTAAGATTAAAGACATCTATATGACGTCTGTGTGATTTCACACTTTTATGACTTGCACTGAACTAAGAAGAAAACATTATCAATAAAAAGAAAATAGCCTAAATGAGGCTAAACGAGGACCAAAGCCATTGGTTATTAATCATAAGAGCGGCCGATTCTGAAATGGCACATTAAATGAGGAAATAACCACAGCAACCCGTAACTAAGCGTTTTCCTTAAAAAGGCTGAGTAGTAGTCATTAGCAGTATGAAAAAACATTCATTTTTAAAGAGAACAACTGATGGACATTTTGGACACTAATAGATGCTACAGTTATTATGCAATTCTGTATAATACAGTAATACCAACAGTTATTTCAGAACTGGTGACTTTCTGGACCAACAAACAAGACTTACAGTATTTAGTATTAGATGTGTCCAGCATTATATTTTGGCGACAAAATAAATTGTCAATAACTTTCAAGAAATAAAACAGACAACGGTTGCGAAGGAAACTTTACAGAATCACATTGAAGTGTTACAGGTGTGTTTTTGAACAGCAGTTTATTAGCTCGGTGTTATTAATTATAAATAAAAAAAGCCTGATTTAGTTTTCAGATTTGCTGAACTTTCTAATCCTAGCTAATGCAATACGAATACATTACTTTACTCTGACTAAATAGGTAATGTGTTCTAAACAATGCACATATAAACACTAACTGAGGATGCACTTTACGGTCATTGACAACTAATAACTTGTTATTGTTTGTAAGTATTTGCCAATTGCAAATGAAATGATCATGGTCCATGGGTACTCAGTGACTAGGGATCGATTGATTTCTCTTCATCAGCAAGTCCTACATTCCTAGTGACTATATTGCGTAATTGGCTTGGTGCAGGATATCATTTGTGATTCATCCTACTTTTTGGATTGATGACATACAAAACTGTTAATCAATTATTTACCCTGCATGTTACAGAGAGATGGACATACGCAGAGTCCAGATCAAGCTAAAAACTGTTCTGGGTTACTGGAGTCAAAGAGTAGATCATATTTATACCATAGCCGTCAGACTAATGAGTTTCTCCCTATTAAAACAGATCATCGTTTTATAATCTGTTAGCTCTGTGATTGAAAATAATTAATGCTTCGGAGCATTGCCAAGATGACTGCCAAGTAGACAGGCTTAAAGGTAGAGTAGGTGATTTTGGAAAGGCTAACAATTAAAAGTTAGCTTTGAAAGCAAAAGGCACCACCCACCCTGCATAAAAACTTTCCAAAAAGTCACGCCTCCTGTAAAACACATGAACGTGCACATGCACGCATATGTTCACAGGAAGATAGGAAAGCCTATCGTAATGATCGGACCAAATGTTTTGATTGGACAAAGTTTTTCGTGTCCTACGCCTTTCGCAGAGGATATAAATACATATAAATGCATTTAGACCGCTTAACTTATAAAGTGATATCAAGATGCTATACCAAAAACCAACCAATTTTTTTTAAACAAAATCTTTACAGAATTGCCTACACTGGCTCTAATAGGGTATGTCCAAATCAAAACAGTCCAAGACTTCTTTCATATTTAAAAATAAAAAAATGACTAATATCTGAGCCTGACAAGATACCCTTCCTTTTTTTGATTGATAGCTCGAGATTGTTCTTTGTAGAAGGATGTACCTGTATCCCTGATCCCTCAGGCACAGTGATTTTCCACACACAGCTCAGGCTGTTCAGATAGGGCTCAGGGTAACCAGGAGACAGAATCGTGCCTGTGCGCTGGGTCAAATTTCCTCCACAGGGAACTGAAATACAACAACAAAAAAGTCATTATAAGTAAGCGCAGAACTAACACACAGGTACTGGCTTCTCTGCGCAAGCTCCCATTGCCAAACATCTGGCAGCTGCAGTGAGGCGCACAGCTAAGTATCTGTAGTATTAGTGTTATGAGTATATGTGCAAAGCAGTCCACAGTGTACTTGCAGATGCACCTGTATTGTAGTGTATGTATGGGAGTGTGTATGTGTCTATGTGTGTATCTGTGTGTAAAGTGGGTGCATAGTGCTGGAGGCCATGGCAAGCTAGTTAAACAGCTGTGAGACAGGATCCTCTCAGGAGGTCCCGAATGTGCCTGCTAGAGTGTATGGTTTCAAATTTAGACACACGCACACACTTGTGTTGCTGTCTTAGTGATCTGCTATCTTTCCATAGGCGTAATGGTATTCATAGTGTACATTCTATCCCCCTACCCTAACCCTACGCCTAGTCCTACACATCACACACACCCCTACCCTAACCCTACTCCTTAACCTACACATCACACACACACACACACACACACACACACACACACACACACACACACACACACACACACACACACA
>JAOUQX010000023.1:5714818-5739834 GCA_028566295.1 Liobagrus marginatus
AATCGCCTTGCATATCGGGTCTTTATACACCGCTACCGGAGCATACAGCACAACATCAACGACAGTGTGTTGTGAGACGTTACACTATATTTATTTCATTTGTTTGCTGTGGTTCTGTATTCAGTTGTTCATTTAAAGGTTTGAAATGTTAAACAATAGTAACTGTATATTTTTTGTAAAGATAAAGAGAAAATGCATAAAATAATGCTTTTATGAAAGCACAAAAAAAATTGCTTACCAACAAACAAACCGTTCATAATTGCTAAATTAGGCTAGAAAACAGACTCCGGGTGATACTAAATGAAGAGCCATCTGGGAGCCGTTAGAGCCGGCTCGTCTAAGGGAGCCGAGCCAAAAGAACCTAATCTTTGATAAGAGTCGGACTTCCCATCATTGCACAAAAGAGTTCCGCGCAGGACTCTAGTCATTGCTCCGGCAGTTACAAGCCCCGCCCAATTCAATATCTGATTAGCCAGTTATTTTTGTTTGGTTACGAGTGAAACAGCATTCCTCTCATACCATTGGTAGATCAACCAGTTTTTAAATGTCTCCAATCTTTTTTTTCGCGCAGACAAACGACACGCGCAGAAAAATTCGGCATGGTGGATTTCTCAAACTCCCACCAAATGCAGATGTGACACAACTATGCTAACTACTAAAACGACCATTCCAATATTATGTTAAAATTTATATTTCATGTTTTTAAATGGCACAAGCTAAGCGAGACGCCATCTGTTATAAAAACTGGAATAAACAGGAACAAGCGAAACTGCAGCATGAGACGGACTTACTCGTAAAGGTTAGGGTTAGGGACTTACTTGTAAAGGTTAGGGTTAGGGACTTACTCGTAAAGGTGATGTTGAAGCCACGGTCAGTATATGTGTGATCAGTGAGAAACTCCAGTCGTGCTATGTGTCCACTTGTGGTGATGGGCGATGGTAGAACATCCCCAGAAAAGCTACCCAGAATGGGGGACTCAGCCTTTCCACCATCTTTAATGGACAAGAAGTCAAACTGCTTTTCCATGCTTAGGTCGTTGAAGGCCAGGTTGATCCTGCTCTCAGGCTTAGCAATGATCAGCCACACGCAGTGCATGTTGTTCCCATACTCCTGTGGGTAGTTGGGTGAGAGCAGAACTCCAGATGGTGTAGTGAAGTTAAAGAAGCAGGAGACTGACAAAAGAGAAAAAATTGCAATAACTTCAATATCAATATGCAAAATCTTAATAAGCATAATTTATAATCATTTAAGTTATTATTATTAGGAGCACGCTATTTGGTATTAAGGTCTTTTTAATATGATGAAATAATATTAATTTAGATGAACGTAGTTGCCGAAAATAAACCACTAGTTACTCTTAGCTATGCACAGTAATAAATACTGAGCTATCTGCTTTTAGCTTATTAAAACTGTTAGCTAAATGTTAGATACTTAACTGATTATTAAAAATATCAATATCAAAATATTGGCTATTGCTAGCCAATTAGAACTGCTAGATAAATAATTTAATCTTATTTCAAATCATGAAATGGTATGTGACTTGGATAGTACTTTGCAAACTAACAATAATGCACGGTATATTATTGGCATGTAGTTATCTAACATTTAATTCATTACAAACTTTTATCTAACATATACTTACATAAATTGTTGCTTAAAAGTCCTAAATAGCATTTTGTAATATTAATTGAATTCAGTTGAATTGAATGAAATACTTGGGTAATTGCAAAATAGAAAGCTTTTAATTAACTTTAAAAGAATGTATCTTCAACATACCATTGTACCCCCAGAGACATATTCACAGAGACTATTAATCTCATTCATGTCTAAAAATATCCTTTTTATAAATATGGATATCTGTATGCAAGTCTCATCATCACTGTGTACCAAACGTTCTGTAAGAACCAGCTAATGGATTTGGCTTTTTTCCCCTTTTCCACTTTTTCTCTCAACTTCTCAACCTGTCCTAGAACATCAGTATTCATTTGCAAGACCTAATTGCTGATGCTGCAATTACTAATATTATTCTTTTTGACACTAAGTACTCAGTATAGTGCAGTGGATAAATTCATTCGTTCATTGTCTGGCGCTTATCCTGTTCAGGGTCGCGGGGTTGCTGGAGTCTATCTTTGGCGCCGTGACGGGGGATACATCCTGTACAATCATCAGTTAATTGCAGGGCTAACACTTAGAGGCAGACAACCATTCACACTCATATTTATAAACCACATTCCGTTTTCCTCACCAAATCCATGATCTTAATGGTTAGGTGGAAATGGTAAAACATTATACAGTGGAACCTCTCATAACGAGCATAATGTGAAACACTCATTAAGCGAAACAAATTTCCCAATATAAATCAATGTAAAACACGATAATGCGTTCCATGCGAAAAAAATATTCATTTTTTTTTTCTTTTTAACGTTTATTCAAATAAAATTACATACTTATAAATTGTTAAGGATCGTAACAACCTGGAATGCAATTTCGATTTGGAAAAAAACAATAAAAAATCGAAACTAGCTTATTATTTATTCTTCCCCTTCCCCTTTCTGCGTCACTCGTTATGCAAAATGTCGCTCGTTAAGGGAGCAATTTTTTCACTTATTTTTTTGCCTCGTTATGCGAATTACTCGTTATAAGAGGTTCCACTGTATTTCTTCCACTGTAAAAAACGTTGAACATGGCAGTGGTGACAGCAAAAAATTAGCACTTACACACACAGCTGGGTTTCTTGGCTGACCACTGGTTGTTCTTTTGACAGGTGATGTTCTTCTTCCCCACCAGCTCAAAGGCCGGTAAGCATTCAAAATACAGTCTGTCCCCGTGTCTGAAGCCCGTGCCTTCTCGCTTGCCATAAGCTGGAATTCCAGGGTCTCCACATCCTCCCTGGTCAATTTCTGATAACAAGACAAAGAAACAAGTTGTAAACTGTTTACTAATCAGATATGCTCCCAATATAATGCTGGAGAATAAAAAAAAGGAACGCTAAGCTCTCTCTCTAAGAGAGGAAAAGCCTCCTTATGGCACCTGAACTTGAGTAAAGGTCAGGAGACTCTACAGTGCTGTGATAGAGACTTCCCTTATGGTGTGATCCGTTCTCACCAAAGAGGAAGTCGAGTGGAAATGATAACTTCTATAATGTCATGGCAGTGAGCTAGCAGGTGACAGACAGCATGACTAAGGAAAAGAGGTGAAGAGCGGGAAATTATAGGTGGACCGTCAAAGTCAAAACCTTTCTGTGCACTGTAATCTTGCATCCATAGAGCTACTTGAGATAGATTTTCAAAAGGAAAAAACAAAATAAAGAGATGCAAGTGATGTTTCTAGACAGGTCAAGCAACCAACATTTGTCTGACACTACATGCGCTACTATGCAGGCTTACATTACGAATTTAACCTGAACCTGCTTTTGACGCTGTATGAATAGAAGGTCTGGCTTGTTTGGCCACAGCAGCATGCATGCAATTATGTCCTGACTGTATCCTCATAAAGAATGTCCCAGCATGCACCTCATTTAGAAATACAAGTTAATGGCTGTGATCTTTTCTAAGCCGTTCTGTCAACATGCACACCCAGCACAATATCCATTTAGGAGACTATAATTTTTATGGCGGTTTCTCGGAATTCAGTTTCCAAAGTGGTGTGCTTTGTGTGGTCCCCCCCCCCCCTCTTCTCATGTCTTAAATTGCGTCACTTGCATGCAAACTGGCCATGTTGTCACTGTCGTCTCTGACTGGACCACAGTTAATGAATTTCCTTTTCTCTCTCTCCTTTCACCTCATCCTTTTACCTGTATTGGCATGCCACGTCTCATTTGTGAACAGAAGACAACAGCAAAATGGAGAAACAGCCCTGAGAAAGTGAAATGAAAGATGGATATGAAGATGGAAAGATGGAAAGATGGATATTCTAGCCACATTTTTACCGCTTTTTTTATCCCTTTATATTTCGTCAAATGACATTGTTTATGTTCCCAGTGTGCTTGTGTCATTGTTTTGCTGCATGATGAAGCTTCTCTTAATTAGACCTTAAACATTCCTTATAAACTGGCAGACTTCTGAATTCCTTTTGCTGCTTCCTTCATGAGTTACATCATCCCTAAAAAAATAATGGTGGGGCTTTAGGTCTTCATGCTGTCATGGCCAAGAGCATGTCTGCACCACGTTTATTGTGTTTTATGTTACAGTCTTGTTTTCACATGCTCTTTCTGTTCGTTCATTAGTCTGCATTCACTGTTTTCACCTGTGTTCACTTTAAGTTAAGTTAATCACGCCTTAATTCTAAGAAGGCACACCTGTGTTGTGTTAAGTGTGATTTAGTTGTGTATAAAGGATCATGCGTTGACACCGTTCAACGCTGATCATTAGTTTGCGTTAGTAGTTTGCGAACCTCAGTAGAGGAAGGGCGTTTTTGTGAACTGTGGACAATAATAAAGGAATATGCCTGTCAAGCCTGCGCCTGTGCTGGATTTGTACTGCGGTTCCAGACTCGCGATTAGAAATGAGCCCTTTAACGCGAGAGCACCCTTCATGCTGGATTGATTTTTCCAAACACATAATGCTGTTTCACTGGTGAAACCTGGGGTTCTAACAATTGACATTCAGAACTATTAACTGTTTAAAAATCAGCATCATCCGGGATATCAAAGGGGTTGAACTGTTCATTCATTCATTCCTAGTCTAGCACTTATACTGTGCAGGGTTGAAGGGACGCTGGAGTTTATCCCAGATAACTTAGTGTGTGACGCGGGGTACACACTGTACAATCAGCAGTTAATCACAGGGCTAACACTTAGAGACAGACAACCATTCACACACACATTCACGCCTATGGACAATTTAGAGTAGCTAATTCACCTATGTCCAATCACATGTGTTTGGAGACTGGAGGAAACCAGAGTACCCGGGGAAAACCTGCGCAAGCACGAGGAGAACATTTCCACACAAATTCCACACAGAAACACCCTAGGTGGGAATCGAACCCATGACCTTCTTGCTGTGAGGCAGGAATGCTAATCACACTGCCTACGTGCCACCTGAACTATTCATGATATTTCAAAAATATGCCATCCTGCATATAACATACTTGCAGTAATGCGGGAGTGTGTGACATAATGCAACCTGAGTCTTTGAAGCTCTGGTTTCATAAAGTTGGCTACACTCATAAACATGGTCACCGCAAGCAGGCAAGACATAAGGCCTATGACAGTTCTACACTCACTCTCTGCCCTCATGGCGTGTGTATACACGTCAGAGCTTCGGCAGGAAGCCCTCTCTCCGGTAAAAAATGCTGTCTCTCGCACTAGGAGCTGACATGTGCTATTTTATATGGCCAGATATTTCTTATTTACCCATTTCAATTTTCCAATGATTTATTTTCCTGTCACTTTCCACTTTTTCCCTTTTTGCAAATCCAGATGGAAGCCACTGACTTCCTATTAAAGGATTACTAATAATGAACGAAGGCGAGTGCAAATAAATTCACCCAGCCTGGCAAAATGTGGAAATGTTTTCCAAACGCAGACTGCAGTCTCCGTTCATTCGAGCTCATACTTTACATATTAGCATGTGTGTTGGTGTTTTTGACATATATTGTAGAAAGCATGACATATGCAATTATGTTAATAAATTTAACTGCTAACTAACTAATGCGCTTACCATAAACATTGAGCATACTGAATTCACTTTGCCCACTGAAACTCAATAGCCTTGTCGTGCATGCCAAATTATAGCATGTGCCCCTTTTGAGCGTGTGCAGTTAAAATATCTAGGGAAGAGGGGCTGAAATTTATGATAGAGGAAGAGATTAAAAGCTCAACGTCTTAAAGCTTGAAGTGGTTGTAAAGGAGATGCCTGTGGCACATGTCATTTTGAGATCGGTTCCTAAATGAGCCAGTGGCAGTAATGAGGCCTTTACGGTCTCTTTAATGCTGTGCAGTCATTTTCAGAAATCAATTCTTTTTAATGTCAAAAATAATTCCTTATAAATTTTTTTTACAATAATCATTCATTTCCAGGTGAGTGAGACAGAGCTGTGACAGTGACAGAAAAAGCACCTGCATTTGAGCACAATGAATGCAACAAATTATGTTGTAAAAATTGAAGCCATTTGAGGAAACAAGCTTTAACCTCATGATGTCTTTCTTTCCTGCTGTTTTGATAGAAATCAAACTAAAAAGAAAATTGCTCATAAGGTGTTCATACACTCCCAATGAAATTATTAACATGTTCTTTCTTCTTTAAGACGTTAGAACTTTCTAAAGAACCTGGAGTCCTCACATGACCCCCTAATGTCTGGAGAAAGAAACCATCCACTGGTTCATGCGAAGGACTTATTTTAAAGAATGAGTTTGTGGGATAAAAAAGATCCTGCTGTGCTGTCGTATTAGACAAATACGCGCAGATCTCGGCAAGTACCATTATTACAGAGTCAGAGTGAACTGGGGGGAGAAGCTTCTAACGATGCAGAAGGGAGAGAAAGCCCTTCAGATACAGACGTGCATTATTTAACAAGAGCTTCTCTTTCCTCTCATCGGGAGATGAAGAAATATTTTAAGAGGTAGGCTGAGGAAGCATACAAAGCGTTAGAAATACTAGAAGAAGCTCTGGTGACAATTGTAGTGGCTTTTTGAGTCAGATGAAAGGTTAGATTTTCAGCACAATTAAAGGAAAACAACCTTCTTTGTCGAAGAGGAAAAACGAACAGAGATGGCGGAATGAAAAGATCTTTAAAAAGATCGTCACATTTTTAGGTCAACTGTCTTGTTTACTTCAACATCGAATGCCCTCTTCACCAACGCTCATCGATTATGTCATAGTTTTTGCCGTATTTTTTCAATCAGCCCTTAATTGAGAATTGAAGCTCGTGTGCAAACATGTTGATGGTGACGGGTTGGGGAAAAAAAATATGCATGCAGTGTTTTGTTAAGTGTTGGAAGGGAAAGTGGATGAAATGCACTCGGTGGGATGAGTGTGTGTGACACTGTGGGTCTTACAATCAACTACATGACACCATGTCTTCATGAAGCGCAGGAGCTTTGTGCACAGGGACATTGTCATGCTGGAACAGTGTTTGAACTTCTTAGTTCCAATGAAGGAATAATCTAATGCTACAACATACACATTTTGGTATGCCTTTTTACTTACCTTCATAAGACACTTTGAATCCCAAGGACCCACTAGTGTCATCTGTCTTGAAATTAAGCCACATCTGATGACTGGTGCTTACCACCAGGTCTGGAATATTGGTTCCCGACAGCCTGCAAATAATAATCCAAACAACATGCCTTACTTGGAAAGTTTATGGCATTTAAAGTTTATTCAAATGTACTCTATCCCAAATGCCCCCACTGATTATGGAGTTTCTCTGGCTCTGGGATTATGGAGATCACTAATTGAGCACATTAGGCCATTTGAGGATTTGAGCACCCAAAAAGAACGACAGAGTGAAAGAAAAAAAGAGAGAGAGGAAGAGTACCAGGGGTGCTATAATGCTCAGCGACTGCTCGAGCACTCTCAAGACTCTGCCAGAGTGTGCACATAAAGCAGCATCAATAAAAGTTTATGTACACCATAAATTTCAGCACAATTAATAACAACACACTGAGAAACATTCCAGAGCATCTGGTAAGGCAAACTGCATTACGGGCATCAATATGCAGCAAGCTTCTTTTTTTTCTAGCGGCGCGATGTTGTAACATTGAAAGCTGAAGTGAGCACTTAAGTGTGGGGTTTTTCCTATCTGGTGTTATATAGAGGGCTGATGAAACAAGGGGAAACCGAGCAAAAGGAGACGGAAAAAATCAAGTTGAGAGGGTTAAAAGATGAGAACCCGAAGGTGAGGAAGACAAAATAAGGCAGCAGCAAGTATCAAGCTCCAATGTGCCAGAGACAAAAGTACTCACACATGAAAGACAGTCCTTTGGTCCCCAATTACGGCTCCATCGCCGACAGTTAGAGTGTCATAGCCACGTTCCAGGTCGAAGTCTTCAAAGGTCAACTTTATTACCTGCACACAAGCCCATCAGCTTCAATTACTGCTCAGTTCAGCAGCCAGTCTATAACACACCCACTATCTGTTTCATCGTTTACATTTTCACCTGCTCGTTTCTCGTTCACAAAATAGTTCAACTACTTTCCTTTTTTTTATATGACTGGAAATGATTTTGTTCATAAAACAAAACTGCTGAACATGGTTAAGATGGCTGAATGTAAAATTTGAGTTTAGCATAACACCATACCAGTGGAAAAGCAAAGTGAATGAGGCTACTGACTGGTCACTTCATGCAAATGTGTAAAAAAAAAAAAAAAAAAAAAAAAAAAAAAAAAAAAAAAAAGGATAAATAATGTGTCACAGTTGAGTGAAACACACAAAAGCACTGAATAGAAAGTGATTAGAGTCACAACATGAAAAATCCCTTTCTTTTTTCCCTTAGGAAGAAAAAAATTAGTTTTAGCGAACCATCTGTTAAATGATGAGTAATTGTTGCATTACTGGTACTGATGTTAAAATGGTAAAAATGATTAAGCATAGATGTTTTTTTTTATGTATGATTGCGCAGTTTGGGGTTTATAGAGAGGGTGATTCATGAAATAGTTTGAATACTTTTATAAGTTAGTTGTACTCAACTAACACCTCATTTTCTCAAATCTCGATTCATCTTATGCAAATTACCTGCGTGTAGTTGATCAATTTTATTTCCCTGATATTTCTTTCTACTTTGTTGTCCTGGCAAATTCCCACCCACCAGCCAGCTCTTCCTTCTTATATGACGGCTACCAACAAGGAATGGGAAAAAACACGAACAGCGGCTTTGTCTGAGGAACTCAGATTTTTTGGGGTTTTTTTGGTGGCTGAATCAGCATGATTTAATCTCGCAATCTCCAGATGAAAGGGTTTCCTGTTGCATCACTCAGGAGCATCACTTGCGTAGAAACATCAAAGGAATAAACTGTGGAAAAGCCTGAGTTGCTTAATATTGTCTACCACTGTCTTTGAACCAAACACTTTCCTTTAACACAATACTTTAAAAGTATCGAAAATGTGAAGGAAAAATTGAGACCCGGATATTTTACTTTGCTGCCCAATGTAATTTGATATAGTTTCAAAGTAAAAGACAATTATAAAAATAAAATAAAAGTCGATAAGAGTGTCAGGAACTGAAATGCCACTGTTTCAAACAATATTATTTTATGCATACACAAATCCTTGACAGAGACAGGCACATGGTTGTGCACAGGAAAAACGGCACGACATGTAAGGGAAAAAAAGTGCTTTCTAGTATCATGTTTCAAATTGTCTGCCACATTTCGGCCAAATTCTAAATATTTGGAAACTAACTCCTAATGAAAAATCGTATATAAATGCAAATTGCATTCTGTCCTATAGTAAACACAGTGGGTAATGAAAATGGCCATGGGTGAGCAAGCAGAATTCTGGGTCAGATCTTAGATAAATGGAGCGTCATCTTGCTTTATTTTTCTCCTCCTCTCATCCGCTCCTCTGTTATTCGGCACCTTGTCACACTCAGTAGGTAATGCCTGCACTTTCCTGTGGCCTCATGGGAAACAGTGGGTGTGGTATTAACTGGCAGTTTTATGGGCAGACTATAAACATAGTAGACTTTCTGTGGGTTTCGGAGAGGTTGTAATCTCCTGAGCTCTAATCTTCTTTCATGGAGTACAAAACGCTGGAAGCATATATGAACTCACGGTAGGCTGTGAAGGTCGGCACTGATCTGCTGCCTGGGAGCTCAGAGCACTGAGGCATTTAAGCAGTGCTGAGTAATTGAACCTGAAATGTCTCATGTCTAGTGAGAAGTTTATATTTGAGTAGTAATGAGCTTACAATAACTGTACTCAATTTTACTAAGATTCCATACCAGGACGTGTGACGAAGAATAGTCCTTTCTAACCGAATATTAATTAATTAATTCATTCATTCATTCATTCACTGTCTAGCGCTTATCCTGTTCAGGGTGCTGGAGTCTATCCCAGATAACTTAGGGTGTGAGGCAGGGTACACCCTGGACAATGGCCAGTTAATCGCAGAGCTAACACTTATTAGACAGACAACCTTTCACACACACATTCACTCCTATGGACAATTTAGAGTAGCCAATTCACGTATGAACAATCGCATGTGTTTGGAGGTGGGAGGAAACCGGAGTACCCTGGGAAAACCCACTCAAGCACTGGGAGAGCATGCAAACTCAACACAGAAACACCCTGGATGCCATATACACCAATTAGGTTAAAACAAACCCTTAAAATAATTAAAGGCAATTGAGATATTGAAAAATAATCTGCCCCTGCTGTCTAAAGCAAAGAGAAGTGGTAGTTCAGTGGTTAAGGTGTTGAACTGCCGATCTGAAATCATAAGTTAAATTCCCAGCACTATCAAGCTGCTACTGCTGGGCCCTTGAGCAAGGCCCTTAACCTTCAACCACTCAGAGATAAATGTACATTACTTTAAATAAAGATCATTTTATACGATGATTTTCCTGCTTCCGTGTTCATCTCTAGAACATAATGTCTAAACTCATAACATATTGACTTTGTTTGGGAAAAATCATTCATCTCTAACCTTCTGCTAAAGCGTGCTTTGTATATAATGGTACAGGACATCTGAGTGTCTATGTAATAATGCTTTCCAGAGATATTGACAAATTACTTCTTCCACAGTTTCGACCTAAACAACTTTTCCAGTAGAAAAGACGCCCTTAACCAGTGCGACTTACATTTGAGGGTTAAGGGCCTTGCTCAGGGGCCCAACAGTGGTAGCATTGTGGTTTCTGAGAGTCGAACCCTAGGTCTTTGGATCAGCAGTCCAACATCTGAACCACTGAGCTAATACTTCCCCTAACTAATAATGAGTTTACTTTTACTGCAACCAAGACTCGTTGCTGCTTACATTTCACACTGATTTCTAACATATGAGCTAAATAAAATATAAGTTAGAAATGACTATAACCAATGTCAGACCGGCTGACGTTTCAATGCAGAGAGAGTGTGTGTGGTTTCGGGCATTGGCTCAGTGTAGCAAATACAATGGCCATTGTCAAGTACATTTCGCATTGGCCCAGTTTTGCCCCAATATCACGGCTGACCTCATGTCTCCTCTAGGCGCCATTGTGGCAGACACAAAAATAGAATGTCATTACGATTAGAAAGTGCGAGAACAGCCATGCTCCATCTTCATCTGTACCACTCACCCAGAGCCCAGGCTGTGTCCAGTCTCCTCATCGTTTCTACCGTCTGAGCTGGCATGATAAGAGTAGAGATTTGTAAAACCATTTGTTTGAGCCCAGAGAAAGAAATCTGGCAAGCGAACCAAAGTGTGGCCTTGAACTGGGCTCCAAAGTCAACACCCTGTCACTCCTGTAACAGCACAATCGAAGTGACACCGGTGTCCTCCTTCACTTTTCTTTCCTCAGCTTCAATCATTTAATCAATATTCTATCAACATCAATATCTAAAGCCTATGAAGGAAGGATTTTCACAAATCAAAACTAATGAAGGGTCCACAAGAGCAATAATGTGAAAAAGTAAATGGTGTTTCATAGAGGAAGTACCTTGGAGGGGTCTGAAGCAGTAATGATCCAAGTGCAGTTGGCATTGTTATCATATTGGACTGGAAAGTTGGGAGAAGTAATGACACCACTGGGACCTCGAAGCTGGCCTCCACACATGGGTGCTAAACGAGAGAGTGAAAGATAAAGATATTTTATAATTGAGCCAATATTGTCATTGAAACCTACTGAGTCAAAAGAATTTTTATCTATTTATTTATTTACATATTGGACTGTTCAGCACAACAACAATAAATCCTATCCTTATATAAACTGGGTGAGAACAGCACATCTGTGGCACATCTGCAGGGATTTATGTGCGTCTAATGTTTCTTAAAGAGGTCACTTAAATACAATTGCCAGCACAGCCTACAAATAAATGCATCATGGTGTCATGTTTGTTGATTTAAGGAGGCAATTACAGTAGTACAAGTTTGGATTAACCCTCTGTGGCCAGCCTTATTGCCTTAGCCTTAGAGTTATTTTTTTGTGTGTGCAAAAGACACAAAAAAATACTCCCTCGGTAAAAATCATACAGATAAGTGTTATACACCAATCAAAACTTTGCAGTGTCTATTTTTTTTTCAATACACTCACAATAAAAATAATATGTTGTGCTTTTCATCAAATAAAAAATAAAAGCGACATGCTCGTTTTGCCGTGCCTCTGTTAGCGGAATCCAGTCTGAAACGCTTTGGAAAGTGAACTGTAACTTACTGAACAATTATCACACAAACATAACACATACAGTACGTCTACGGAAAACTTAGAATGTCTCTTTTTAAATGCTGTAAGTAAAATTTAAAACAAATATTCTCAGTTTATGTCACCTCAAATTTTACTTATTATATTTAATGCGCTGCGGTAGCCTCGCCCCCAGCGCTAATCACATGCTAAATCGTTTGGGCTTCGCGTGAGGAAGAAAGTGAAGAACAATGCAAGTCTTTTCACAGCATTCCGCCTTGATGGGGGAAGATTACTTAGTGGGGGAGTGTCAGTAATCTCCCCAGGCGTGAATCACATAAATATTCATGAATTTAACATAAACACGCATACAGCACTGATGAAACAAAAAGTCACTTACAAAGTTTAAATTATTGTGTAAAGTGTATCATTATAGTGGTTTGAATGGTTTTCACATCATTTTAAAGTAAACATTCAGGCCCACATGACTGATTACTCAAATTTCTTATCACAAATTATTTAATACAGGTTTTATGGCCTTATTTCAGTCTTTTTTGCAAAAGTCACAAACCTTAATATTAACCATAATATGTTTTCCTATGAAATGTAAACATGTACATCAATTTTCTCACGTTACTGTAGCTTAGCTTGTGCTGAATACAAATAAAATACATGTTGGCTAATAGTATGGTATAAGAAGCTCAAATAAACAGAAATGTTAGGGCATGTCAAAATATCTCACAGGCCCAAAACACCCTCGGACACCAGAGGGTTAAGGCCAATATTTTCCGAATATAGTATAAAAGTGGCGCATATCAGGATAATGTATCTGACCACAACAACAGGTGCCTTTTGAGGTTTACATACTTTTGATGACTATAGGACTTTTCATTGACTTTCCCCATTTTTGCCATTTTAAATTTGAGTCGAGTCTTTTAAGTTACTTTTGTGTCCTCTAGCAGGACTTTCAAGACCTCCTAAAATGAAAGTGCTCGCTGTTTAATGAGGAAGGAGGGTATAGTCAGTGTTTGCAGTAAATGAACAAGTCTGCAGGTCTGGGACTAGCTGCAACTCTTTAATGAGCTATGTCTGAGGTGAACTCCTCAGGGGGCTAGACACACACACACACACACACACACACACACACACACACACACACACACACACACACACACACACACACACACACTTAAAGGTGAGTTGACAAGTTGACATTAAAGAATAAACCTTTCAGAAAGTTAATTAGCACCACGGCCCACTAACCATAGTTTTAACCTTCATATTATAATACATATAATATCTGCTCTTTGGTATTTTAGTAAATTTCTGTTATGGGTCATTTACTCAAGATTTTCTTTCCCCAAGGTAGCTTCTGCTATGCTTCATGTTTTAAAATGGAGATTCTTTTTAAATGGTCTCATTTTTAGTCTAAAACAACTTTAGCAATAGATACAGATCTGTGTTCGATTGTAGCTCAATATGTTGGTCTCATGTCAATTAGGTTTTTTTTGTTACCCATAATCCATTTAAAGGCCTAACTATTAGGATTAAGCCCTTGCTTCATATTTATCTAAAACTCACGATGAGGCAGCGCACTACCTCCTCATTCGTATATCCAGCTTAAATGGACAAAACTCCAAAGCTTCAGGTTTTATACTAATGCTGACTGCAACAATCTCGCTCCGAACAGTTCGGTCCGGATAGCGAGACGTGAACCGGGACGCATGTACTACTCAGTTGCAGGCTTCTTGAACATGATCTTTATTTTAACGTCCACAGTCCAACATAAACACCACTCTCAATACAACTACTACACTTCTTACAATTAACGATTCACGCTGATCCTCGCCAGCGCTTCCCCTTTATACTGACTCGTGATTAAACTTAAACTTGACACAGGTGAACATGATTACAAATGAACATGATTAAGAGTGAGCATGCGTGTGTAATTGGCGTCAGACATGCACTCCACTTTGGACCCCCGCTTGCCTTCGGACCCCCCTCGACCTCGGACCCACTGTCCACCTCGGACTTGGGGTCAGGCCCTGGAGCACTGTCCGTCCTTGACAGCACTGTCCGTCAGTTGAGCGCTGTCAGTCTGCTGGGCGCTGTCAGTCTGCTGGGCACTGTCCGTCATTGCAGCACCTGCAGCCTCTGATGCACACACAGCGCATGGGTTCGAACACCGGTCGGGGTAGGAGGCATGGTCGGGTGCTGGGCTATAGTCATTCTGTGAACCAGAGTCATTCATCGAACCATAGTCGCTCACTGGAGGGCTCACTGGAGGGCTCACTGGGGCACTCACTGGATCACAGTCATTCCTTTGAACATAGTCATTGTCTGAAACACGGTCCTTAACAGGAACTTGGTCGGGGGGCAGGAGCTCTGGCAGGTCCTCAAACTCCGCCTCGTCAACAAGCTGCTCGCCAATGTGCACACGCTCCGCTTCCGTGGCACGCTGTTGGGGGCGTGGCCTACCGGCCTCGGCATGCCATCGTGATGGTGCAGCCGGAGTGTAGACATAAACGTCATCCGAGCCTGAGTCCTCCTAACGGGGGAAATACCTCTTATAATACTCGAGGAGGTTTTGTTGTTGTTGCTCGCAGTCTCGCGAAGATTGAGAGACAAACGGCATTTCAGAGCTCAGCGGCTCGTAGCGCGGGGCTTTGTCCCAGTTCCGCGCTTCATAACACAGCTCGCTGCTCAGCCATTCCTCCACTCCAAGCTCCTCCTCGGACTCGGCCTCCAGCCATTCATTCCAGGAAGGCGGAGAGGCGAATGGTGGGGTGACGTTTGGCGGTTCGCCGTGCCGATACACGTTCCGGTTCTGCCTCTGTCCAAACACCTCTCTCTCTCCTCTGCGGCGTGCGCCTTTCTTCCGGCTGGGTCCAAATTCGCTCGCTCGCGGTCAATCCCTCGAGCCTCCCGGTACAAGCCCGCTGAGTCTTTGTAGGCGAATCGTTCTGTAACAATCTCGCTCCGAACGGTTTGGTCCGGATAGCGAGACGTGAACCGGGACACATGTACGACTCAGTTGCAGGCTTCTTGAACTTGATCTTTATTTTAACGTCCACAGTCCAACATAAACACCACTCTCAATACAACTACTACACTTCTTACAATTAACGATTCGCTCCTCGCCAGCGCTTCCCCTTTATACTAACTCGTGATTAAACTTAAACTTGACACAGGTGAACATGATTACAAATGAACGTGATTAAGAGTGAGCGTGCGTGTGTGTGAACAGAAACATGACAACAGAAAACATGTGACACACCCACACAGTCCTTAATCGTGACACTGACAGAATATTGTGATAATGAATTAACAAAAAATTAACAATGTAAATAATACAAATGTACCATAAGATAAAATTTGCCTTGCTACCAACAAGCATTGATGAAGAAACCATGCCTACTTCGGTAAATATAACCAGATAATGTTATTAAAATAGAGGAAATGGTCTTACCATTTTGCAAATGTTACCCATAATACCACATTTTTTAATATAAAACATAACTATAAAACATATAGGAAACATAGTTTGAGGACACCATACTTGCATGAGTGTGCCTTCACAAAAATGTTGCAACGAAGTTCATCATTGTCTAGAATGCCTTTGTACGTTATAGCATTTCATTTTTATTTCACTGGAGAGAAGAGACCCAAATATGTTTCCTGTATGGCAATTCCCCTGTGCACAAAGCCCCTGAGCTCCATGAACACATGGTGTGTTCTGGTTGGAGTGAATTGTTTTTGAAGTGTTCTGCACAAAGCCCTGACCTCAACCCCACTGAACAGCTTTGGGGTGAACTGTAACTCTGACTTTACCCCCACACCTCCTCACAGAAACTTTAGTGTATAATCTCAGTATTAATATTGTAGTTAAATAGAAACAGCCCCAAATACTCCAAAGTCTGGCGAAAAGTAGTCTCGGAGCTATTAAAGGAGTAAGAGTTTGGCTAAATCTAAAAGAGGATGTTAAATAACAACACATACCAGTGTCAAAAGTTTTGTCCATATAGTGTATGTGACAGGGTTAGGGTTAGGTGCAGTGAGGAAACACAGTGGAATAGTTTAGAGTAGATTGGATTTGATAATTAGATAATTACCTTCACTCTGTAAAGGTGTTTCCAAACCATTTTGTCTGAATTGAATTGGTGTGAAATTTAGCACCAGGCTTCCTAAATCAAAGCTAGGTGTTTTAACACTAGAAGGCATAGTGGTGTGAGAATTAAATAGCTTTACATAAAGACAGTGAGATGAGTTTAACCTGCTGAGACTTACTGCCAAAGAGCCACTGAATTTTTATTCACTTTGCAAAACATAAGCATTGTAAATATCAAAAGCCATTATATATTAATGCTCTTTGTAAAAGTGCCTCGGTTTACTGCAGTTATTGATTATGGATTGATGTGATCAGTTATAATAAACCCTGGAACATTTATAATATTACTTTGGAAATAATCCAAAAAACCATTCAGCCACCCTTTTGTTTATTTGTGGCGAAACAAAATGTCGTTGTCCTCGCGCACTTTTAAATAATTAAAACAGCCAGTTTCACACACTGAACGTTTAGCCTGACATTCGTTTTCTTCTATCAGTGTGTCTCTCTCTTTTCTTTGTAGTCATTGAGTAACTTGGCATTTACTAATGTTTAACGAAACAAGATGAATAAGTCGAGGAAAAGGGAAAATAGATTGGACCAGGTTTTGAAATGCATAAGTCAAATATCATCCATCTTTACATAGCTAATGTGGCTGTAGTGCCGAGCAGCAGGATGTCTCAGTGAAACATTGTCTGCTTCGGAGATCTATTCCTCTTTTTCTGCACAAAGGCATATTCCAATACTCGGTGCGAGCTAACCAACCAAAAACTGATCATTAAACAATCAAAAACAAAAGTGCAACTGCAGTCTTCTATCTCAGCGCTGTCCAACTAAGTTTCTCCAGCAGTCTGTTGTAACACGGCATTCGATGTGCCAGGGCTGTTGGAGTAACACAGGGGATGTAGTACGCTAATGAAAGACTAATAGTCCACAGTATGATAAATGATATGGCTGAAATAAATCGATATCACAAGGCCAAAAAGCACACATTATCTATTGTCTATGTACAGTATGTGTGTGGATCAGTATATACTATGTGTGTATTTATGTGTGTGTGTGTGTTACAGAGGAATAGAGGACACGGTGTAACCTAGACAAGGAAATTGGAATGTGAGCAATGTGTAGGCTGCAGGCCAGACAGCAATGCACTGTGTGTTACCTGAAGATAAAGGGTATTAACCTGTATGACATCTGTTACCATACTCTTATCTGTTTTAGGATAATCCCTACTGGCCTTATGTATGATGTAAGGAGAACAAGATACACAAATATACACTTTACACAGAAATTTCTTTTTGAAATTAAAGCTTTTTATATTACGTTTTTACATCAATAGATATGTGTATCATATTAGAGTATGTATATTGGACAAACAAAAGCCATCACCCTTATCATAAATGTGTAGTACTGCACTATGCATTAGCAGTGTTCATTTATTTACCCTTAGTAACTGTCTGGTCAAGGTTTTTTAACAGGTGTTTTTTTAATTAGACTAATTTGTTTACATAGTGGGAAATACAATCCCCAAATTTTCACTTGAAAATTTCACACGCACTTACAAACTGTTGCAGAAGTCAATAAAAAACACTAACCTCTCTACACTTATCAACTCTCAAATTTACAACAAAAAAATCCTGTCTATTTTTTTCTATCCCTAATAGCTAGCCGGCTACTTATCTAGTAAAACTTGCTCATAGTTTTGAAAGACTGCCAAGCGTTCAGCATTTGAAGCGTTTAACTGTTATATAATGTTTAAAAAACACATGGAAGGTTTTCTACATGCTAAAAATTTGCCGGTCAACATGTAGGAATGAGTGGTACCTCTACAGATGGGTCTGTCATCACTCCAGCCTACGTAGTTGTCAGTTACACGCATGCAGGTTATGCTTTTGGAGCCCTGCAGCTCATAACCTTCGTCACAGGAGAAGTGCACCGTGCCTCCACGTCTGCAAATCAGAAAGGCATTAATGCTCAGATGATTATTTACATCGATGTCATCTGCTAATGTATACTTTCTACTGATATTAAATTCATAATGCATTCTAAAAACATTTTATATTACTTTATATGCAGTATATGTAATGTATCTTGCTTACATGCCAATTTTGAAGGGTAGTCGAATAAGAGATGGGGTAAAAAGAGAGGTGGTTACTGACATTTGGATTAAACCTGTTTCATTCCAGATTACCAGGTTAATATCAGAACTGGATGGATGGATGGATGGATGGATGGAAGGATAGATAGATAGATAGATAGATAGATAGATAGATAGATAGATAGATAGATAGATAGATAGATAGATAGATAGATAAAAAATAGCATTTTGTGTTTTCGAGTGAGTGACAGTATCACTATAGTTCTTTTATTATTTATTATGATTATTATTATTTTATTATTTCCTTATTATGTAGCACCTAGTGTTTGTGATTTCGATATAGTCATTAAAAAGTGCACATTTCAGCTATGAGCTGCTTATGATACTAATGGCTACCGTGATCTTTCTTGACATGCCAAACTGGGTGGTGGCATTCATTCATTCATTATCATGGGGGCACTGGAGTCTATCCCAGCTAACTTATGGCGTGAGGCAGGGTACACCCTGGACAATCGCCAGTTAAACACAGGGCTAACACTTAGAGTCAGACAACCATTCACACACACATTCACTCCTTTGGACAATTTAGAGTAGCTAATTACCTTTTGCCCAATCGCATGTGTTTGGAGGCGGGAGTAAACCGGAGTACTCAGGGAAAACCCACACAAGCACGAGGAGAACATGCAAACTCCACACAGAAACATCCTGGGCGGGAATCAAACCCATGACCTTGTTGCTGTGAGGCAGGAATGCTAATCAATATGCCACCATGCCACCTGGTAGGTGGCATATTTGTGTTTATTGTGCTAGCAGCATTTTATTTTGCACAGTTTTACCAGTGTATCCACATACCTAAGCTTACTTCAATAAAAAAATATAAGATAGAAGAATAAAAAAATAGAAGAAAAAAAATCATCTGTCAAATGTGCTTGCTAATCAATTCACCAAAAATATCTCTGGACAGACAAATTGGCAAGTCTGGATGGCATGAACTTGCTGAGGAATTGAGGTGTATTACAAAAGTTTGAGGCTGTTTTAGTATACACACCCAATGACAAGCAGATGCAAAAGCAACACGCCTCAGCGTTTACTTTCTGTTTATTTTATTTATGATTTTAAATCTAATACGATTTTTTGAAACAAATGACTTAGACCTATTCTTTAAAAATGTTATCCATGTACACTACATGAACAAAAGTATTAGGACACCTGACATTACACCCATGATTCCAGATTTGGTCTGACACTTATATAAAATCCTCCACACTTCTGGAAATGCTTTCCACTTTATTTTTGAGTGTGGCTGTGGGGATTTGCTTATTCAGTCACAATAGTAGTAGTGAGTTCAAGCACTAGAGTGACTGAAGAGGTCTGGGGTGCCACCGGTATTCCAGGTCATCCCAAAGGTGTTCAGCGGGGTTGAGTAAGAGTTAGGTCTCTGTGGGTTCCACATCAACCATAAAAACACTATGTCTTCATAGAGGTCATGGGCTTTGTGCACAGGGGCATTGTCATGCTGGAACAGTGTTTGTTTACTTTAATTCGATTGAAGGAATAATGCAATGCTACACCATCCAAGACAAATGTATGCTTCTAACTTTGTGAAAATGGTTTGGGAATACACACTAGTTGTGCTAGTAAAGTATCCACAAGGTTCTGGCTTTATAGTGTATAATACATTTACGAAACATACAGACTGTTTCCTATACTCTAAAATTTCATTCAAGCTTTTAACTATATGACATTATTAATGTTTTTAAAATGCATTACAAATATGTGATTCATAGAACGTGTTACTATCCATTCCAATAGGACACCATTTTTTAATGCCACATGTTCATTCAACGTTTAATCTTACACAGAAATCTGTAACTAGGTAACACAGTGCTGCTAAAAATTCCAGGTGCTATCCGTCACTATCAGTACTCCAGAGTGTCTTTGCTTATTCATTCTCCTCACTCACACACTGAACTCTTCACCACCTGCTGTCTAAAACCCTTCACACACATGTGCGTGCGATAGCCAGAACGCCATCAGGGAAAAAAAAAGCTGATATTTAAAAAATAAAAGTGCACTTCTAGTCCGGTGTTGCCCTTGTTTGACCTAAGACTCACTTTTTTTCAACAAGAGGTCCGAGCGGTGTTGGTGCAGAGGCAGCAGTGTGTTTATCAGCAATCCATTACTAATTACTTGACAGTTCAGGTAGCAGAGAACATTCGGGTAAAAATGGAGGTAGGATGTGTGAAATTGATCAGCCCTATTCATCTGTGTTACAATTCTCACAGTCTGTCTCTTCGACTCTGTCATGCTCTACTCTCTCTCATTTTTAGATCTGACCTTTTAAGAACTCCATGTATATTCAGCTCAAATATTAGCAATGAGCCTTGAGAATTAAAAGGCCAATGAGAAATTAAGCAGGAGCAATTCTCAGCATTTCACCCCTTTTGTCACACAGACAAAAAAAAAAACACTAAAATGAATGTTTTATTTTTTGTCTTTCATACTTTTCAGCTGAAACGAGTCGGTTCACTAATAATGCATGCTATTTTCTCTCACCTGAAGTCTGAGCCTTTTCTTTTCCCCCTGTCTGGGATCCCTGGATCAAGGCACATGTTGTGTCCTTGTGCCACACCCATCTGGGACACTGCAAAACAAATACATAATTTAACACACCATTTTAAAGATATAGTGCTTAATCAAGGTTGAAGTTTGCAGTTATTATAGTATATATCTATATATATATTTTTTTCTTTTTAAATGAATGGCAGGGATTTTTTATAATAACTTTCTATCTATCTATCTATCTATCTATCTATCTATCTATCTATCTATCTATCTATCTATCTATAATAACTGCAAGCTTTTTTTTATTTTTATTAAGTACTTATTTAAGGCCATGAGGTTAGTCAATAAAAACACTAGCAATTACGTCTACAAGAATATTGAGATCTGTGATGCGGTTTTAAGAGAAACTAGTACATAAAATACGCCAGTATTATAATTATTAAAATTTTTAAAAATGTTTCCAAAATAAAATGACAATAAAAATATGATAAAACATCAGCAAAGCTTTTACATTATTACCAAACCGGTATTACTTTCCACATCTGATTCCAGAGAGTAGCAGAGCTGAGAGCATCCATTACAAACTCTTTCAGGTTCAGGTTCACATTTATATTAATTGGTTTCACCTGGACTCTAACTTACTTACAGCCACTATATATAAACACACTATTTCCACCTATTCAATGCAAACTACTGTATATGCTTCTTTGTTATGACTTAGGTTAGCTTCATGTGTAGAGACTTGTGTTCACTTGTTATTGTGTTTAGGTTTATGTCTAATTTGGGAAGCTGTTGGACGTCTGATTGGAATCTTGCCGGTTTCAATCCCAATGCTAACAAGCTATGGTTATCCTTGGCATCCAAGCAAGGTTGTAACCAACAAGGCTGTAAAAGTGTATGTCTTGCTAGTAAATTCTAACTAGCATATCCAATTGTTTTGATAATAATTCCATGTTCTTGTGTGCATTTGTTAGCAGTCAAATATGGTAAGGGACAAATATTTAAGAGTAACTGCTCCTTGCAGAGGTAGTGATATCATTTTTTTAAACAAAATCTGAGGATTAGACCTTTGGGGAGTCACTGCTGTACAAAAAAAAACACATGAGAACTGAAGTATTAAGGAACATGAGCAGGTGAAAAAGTGAAGGCGAAGACGGTTATAGATAGAAATGCATTTTAATTAGCATTGGGAAAAAAATGTTGCAGTGAGGTGACTGTCCAATCATACGCTGTGACTAACCCTGAAATTATGACATTGTAACAACCCTAAATATGAATATACATAAGCAATAGGAATAAACCGAGGATGATTGACATGGTAATTTTTAATCTCTGTAAATTTGTTTCATTGCAGCACTGTTCCAGCCGTTAAAAATGGTCTTTTTATATCTCAGTGGTGTTCAGTAGATCTTAAAATTAATGGAAAAGAGGTGCAAACTAGCTAGATCTCTAAAAAGGATTAAGTACTGCTTGGTACTGATAGCACAAAAAAGCATGTTTGTACAATTGGGCAGTGGTGAAAAATGCTTTGGCATTTATATGATAATGCAGTATAGTTATGAGTTTATATAACTGACTGAGATAAAGCTGGCTGACACTAAGCATTGTTAGAAAACACTAGCTATAGCATATTGTGCCTTAATATGGAACTTAATCATTGCACACGACTACTACAAATATTTTCATTTATAGGCCTTATTTTTTGTCAGTCATAATGATGTAATGATTTTCTGTCACTTTATAGGCAAAGAATAACGCAGAAGGGAAAAAAAGAGAGAAGTCACCATTTAACTTGTCTTTTTTAAGTTACACTTAAACGAGAACATCACATAACGTTGAGTGTTCAAAAATGAGCCTTAATGCGATTGTATTGGATTTTTCTACCCAAATTGAATAATTCCATCTACCAGTTCTTCCCCATCATATGGCAACTACACACTTGTCAGAGTGAAAGCTAACAAATGTTATCTCATCAAATATCTCAACAATCATAAAGAGAGGCACATGTTTCAGTTCTTAACTCATTGCCAACGTGGCATTGTAAGGATTTCCATTAGTATTTATGGTATTTGGCAGGTGCCCTTATCCAGCTTGATTTATATATCTGATTTTATAGATCTGAGCAGCTGAGGGGTTAAGGAAAGGGCCCAACATGGCAGCTTGGTAGATCTGGTCCTTCTGATCAGTCGTCCAAGGTTTTTCCCACTGAATTACATTTCCACTGCTTAAAAGATTTCAACTAAATCTTCAGACAATAAGACAAGCACGCTTTTGGTACACAGCTTGAGAGCCTGCAATTCTGAAATATCATCTATGAGATATTTTTGATGCAACATGTTATAAATGCTCTTGTTTGTACTTTATAACATTTATCTCACTCTGTGACCCAAATGATCTGGAGCAAAACAAATCAATTTAGCATTAACTTACCTTTCTGTCTATGGCATTTTAGGTTTTATCATTGTTGTACCCCGCTTATCGACCGGCTCGGACATCGAACTTTTCGCTTAGCAAACAGTTTTTTGACCGAAATTTGCGCCCGCTGAACGACCAAATTGCCGCTTATCGACCTGTTTTTTTTACCCTGACCCACGTGGAGCGAGGGAAAGGATATTCCCAGTCTCGCCTCATCCTTTGTGGCGAGAGCATCTATCATAAATTAAACTTCGGTTTGTGAACAGTGTAGTGTTATTTAGCGGTCAATATAACAATTTAGTGCGCGTATATTGTATATACTATACTTTGTTTAAAGTATTATATACAGTATTATTTATGTACCTGTATTATTGTTAATAAATGGGTATTGGTTGTGATGCGGACGAACCAAAGAAGTGCAGGGTTTCGCGAAGACATCTTTATTAACGCATGATCACAGTGACTATACCTTTACCAAACAATAACCCACGCTGACTCTTTCCGGAGTGCATGCAGGTGTGTGTGATTGTGTGCACACAGGTGTGTGTGATTGAGTGTGATGTGTGGATCAGTGCGTGTGACACAGTGCATATGTGCTATGTGAGCAGCCAATACACGCACAGTCTGTACCGCCCTCAGGCGGGCGTCCAGGCCACAGTCCTATTGTGTGACATCGTTGGAGGTCGGGAACGGATTAATTGGGTTTCCAATATTTCTTATGGGATAATTACATTCGCTCTTCGACCTTTTCGTATTTCGACCGGTTTTAAGGAACGGATTAAGTTCGATAAGCGGGGTACCACTGTAATACTTTACATTATAGAACACAATTTGTATTTCATTGTAATGTGCAATGACAATAATACATTTTAAAAAAAATATATACAGTATATATTTAACATCGCATGGAAGGGGTTGATTTGAGCTTGACTGGTACTGACTAAATAGGAGAAACGTTTCCTATAATTGTTTCATTTTATTTTCTCTGCTTTCACCACCGGGCCTTACCAATAAATAACGGCACTGCCTCTTTTTAGTAAGGAAAGCTTCCACAGGACAGACTTATCCTTTCCAGATAGATAGTGAAAATGACATTACGGATCAATGAGTGTACCCAGGGAGTCTGGACTAGAATACTGTGTGGCTTTGGCGGCTGGTGGTGGCATTAAAGGAAGAAATGACACAAATTGATTGGCCAAGGCATCTGTGTGCCAGGTTTCATACATATTGATGTGGGACAAAAGGCCAAGTTTGTCAGAACTGCCATCGAGTGCCTTAATGAAGCTTACACACTCGCTCGCGCGCACATACACACGCACGCACGCACGCACACACACACACACACACACACACACACACACACACACCATTTTCTCATGATAGAAAGGTAAACAAGGAATGAATGACATGACAAAAATACAATTATTGATGTTTCTTTTTCAATTTCTCAAGGCTGACATTCCTGTGTTTTCCCGTTTTTATTTTTTATTGACTTACAAGTACCGTATATGCCGGTGTATAAGTCGACTTTCTACACCCAAATATTAATATCAAAATGGGGGGGGTCGACTTATACA
>JAOUQX010000023.1:5817289-5830684 GCA_028566295.1 Liobagrus marginatus
ATTTCACAGTACTGTACATATAGCCTACTCGACTTACGACCAAATCGTGTTACGACCGGTCTGTCGGAACCAATCGTTGTTGTTAGTCGACGACTACCTGTAGTTAGATTACAGTTATAGTTATAACTAGTTAGATACAGTTTTTACCAATCTTAATACATTTTAACTTATCATGCGGAATCAGTTTTACATTAAAGTAACCATTGACCCAAACTCTTTTGAACATCATAGTATTATAAGATTAATTAACAGGAATGTAGCTAAATTTGTGTCTGGATTTGATTTACTTTTCGTTTTCCATTACCTTTTGGGCAAAGGATTGTAAACTGAATGAAACCATTGTCTAGAAAAAGGCTGACAAGGCGGAATTTCTGGAGTATGAGCTGCACTGCCTTTAATTATACTAATTGTTTTTAATCATTCTCAATAAACACTCATGTTATTTTATAATGAAGGCATTAGCATAAGCAAGATGAGTAAGTGTGTGTTTAGTAAGTCCCGGCCAAGCTAATCCCTAAAATACCTGATATATGTATATATCCTATCCTTAAGCAAAATGTGTGGCTAAAGTAGGAAGGACTACATAATAAAATGTGTTCACCAGGTGGTTAAATGTCAGAGAAAATTGCTTCTATTAAACTGCAATGCCTCATGAATGCAACAGACTCTAGACCTATTCTTTCCATAATTATCTTTTTTTAAAGACAATGCAGGCTTTTATAGTTTTATGACTAGTTCCTAAATTAGAATAAAGTCTCGGTTGACCGTAACATTTTCTAAAATAAAATGCAGCATTAGTTATGTTTATGTGACAAGTTTAGCTTGTACACTGTGGATTTAATGATGGCAACAAAAACTTTAAATATCATGACAACTCATTTCCCATGACTTATAACATTAACTATGTTTTCTTTTTTTTTTCTTCTGCGTTAAATACTACAGTGTATTCGGAAATGAACTGTCTGCACTTCCTGCTTCTATTAATTGCCCTGAGGAAAAGAAAAATAGTCAGCTTTTTTTTATAAGTAAAACTGTTAAGAGGAAAAATACCAATAATAGCTGAAGGGTGTTGTTTCCCCTCTTGCTACAAATAATGACATTTTTCAATGTGATCTCCAGTGGTACTGCATTGGTAAAGGAAATGTTCTTGCAGCTCAACATTCAATGACATGTATAAACACAGTTGGAATACTTTTTAAAACCTCATTACCATTAGATATAATAAACACATTAACCTGGTCTTTTTGCTAATTCAGCGATTTATAATTAGTTTTGGTTTAGTTATTCACTCCGGAGTGCTCTGGATTTCTAGGCCTGCTTTTACAGCTTTGTATTTCTACTGAACTGGCAAGTTACGAGCTATTTTTAGCCATATGTACCTGTTTTTTATTGCTTGTACTGCTGTTTATAGAAATCTAGCTGTTTATCTTAGTTTTTTTTACTGCATTTATGAGTCGTGCCAGTTCCATGATTCACTCAGAACGACAACAATGTATTTTTTTTATAAGGAAAAGCAATGAGCTTTGTTCAAATGCTCAGAAAACTGAACTACTCAGAACTGCAAATCTCTGTTGGCGCAACTATTTTCCCACCTAATGTGCCAGGGAGTATGCCTCCAAAGTACATCATAGCAGGATTAACCTAAGGATGCCGACCATTAGAATGGAAATCGCCAACCTCAGCTTTCCAGAGTGAAGCCATACATTATCTTAATGTCTTTGTGGGGTGAAGGTGTTGGCCATTAATAGTATGGCAAATGCAGTGGAAAGACAAGATGGTGACACCTTTTGTTTTTCCAGTAAATTGGGCAGTTAATAATGCAAACAAGGCGCGAGACACAGCAAACCAAGTTGTGAGCATTTGCGCTGATGTTTCAACATATTCATGTATTTGAGATTGTACTTACTCATACATACACAACTAAGCAACTAATCAGATATGGTGTAACTGTCCTGAGATGAATGCTCATTTAAATCAGCTTGCATCTTAAACACAAACGATGTTAGTCACACATAAACGTGAGTGGATTTGGACAAGCAACGGTAGCTTGAAATATCCGCTTTCCTTGTTACCACCACATTTCAGCAAACCATGGATTTGTGTGGGGGTGTACAACAAGCGGGTTAATTTAGACAGGATTTTGTGTGCTCACAGCCCTATTACCAAGACACAATGACCAAGTGTTCGGTTCTGGCGAATGTGCCTGCAGTAAAACTTCCTTTCTCCGGCTATATGCTCTCAAGAGTTTAGCTGCCGTATTCTTATGTTTTTGTAAAACAAACCAATCACTGAGGCATCATTTGCCATTACCCACCCAGCCTCATTCTTATAGACCTATACAGCTCAGCTTTATTTTATCCGATCATATTGAGCGAGGTCATGTTTCAAGTGAATTTATTTAGCCTCTGTCTTAATAATAATAATAATAATAATAATAATAATAATAATAATAATAATAATAATAATAGTATTTGAAACGGCAAGCTGAGGGATTCGAGCAAAGGAGATGAGAAGAGTTGTCGAACGACTGATGTACTGTAGTCGGTTTGTTTATTGTTCACTGCTCAAGCCAAGGCAGTTTTCATGCCATCCCCATGACAACGAGTACTGAACAAGGGAGTAAAAGGGCAGAATCTCAATAAGACGATCCCTTCACTACTTTGACCTCTCCAGTCATGAAGGCTCTAACTCTAAGCTCTTTTCCTCACCAGGTATTACTGTAATTTGATAATCAAGAAAGGACGAAAACATTAGCGAATAGATTGACAACTAAGTATAGGATCGGAATATTACTATTAACACTAGTAAGCCAAGCTTCAAGTTACAGTAGAGTACAAGTGTGTTCATCCTTTCATTCTATTGTGTTCAGGGTTTTGGTGGATAAAGAGCTTATTCTGGAGACACTATGTGTGAGGTGAGATAACACCTTAGATAGCCAAGCAGAACCAAGAGAACCTGGCGAAAACTAGCATTAACATGGAAGAACATGTGGAACTTAACCTGGGTCTATAAAAGATTCAGGAGTCCTGGATCCTGACATAATCTCAGTAATGATGACTGCTTTGTTGGCCTCGGTTTCTGAAGTGACAAAGGTATTATAATGACATGTCTTCTTCTCCCTAGCTCTAGTACATGGCACTCATGATAAAGATTCTCAACTAGGCACTTATGATACGCAATCCTTTATTTAGCTCTATTGTTAAGAATATGATAACAGCCAAAGCACATTATTTTCTAGTTATGCTTTTCATTCATTACATTACACTACAATCCTCTATTTAGCTATTTAACTTTATTTAATTACTCTTTTGCACGTAAATAAGAGATCCAATCAGATTTCATTATATCATTTAACAATGCCTCACTTTTTCCAGTGTCACAAAACAAGATTTTTTTTCCTATTTCTATCAATTGCCTTTAATTACAAATAAACCTTCATAAGACATACACAGTACATCTGACTCGTTTATGTTGTGCATGAACAGTGAATTAATAGTAATCAGTTTTCGTTTTTTGTTTACAATTTGTTCATTGCTTAGCACTGACATCATGAGTTATTCAGTACAGAAATGTAATATGCAATCAATATTATATCTCCTTTATTTTAGAAACACCGCTGCATTTCAGCATCTCATATAGTTAAGATGAAATCAAATATTAATCATCTACCAGCATCTACTCTCTTTTCTTTCATGCATACATTTATCAGCAGTAACGACTGTCCTGAGCAGGAGATCATCTGTGAACACGTGGTGTTATGTGGAAACACACTGGATGGTTTGCCAGTCCAGTACTGGGCACCATGTATACAAACAGTTGCACACTTAGTCAGTACTGTGGGCAATATAGTGTAGCAAATGCACCATTTTTAAGAAGTGGAAAGAAACTGGAGATCCAGGAATTTGATTAAGTCAATATACAGTGCAGTGAATCTTTTTATACAACAGTTAGTTCCGGTGCACTAGTCTGACCGGTGTACTGACCGAAGGGTAATTTCAAGACTGCCGATACTGACTTAATTTACGCCTGTCTGATTGTTGTACTGAGCATCAGCATCAGTTGGTACTCTTGCTGATGTGATATTCTCTGAGTTAAACACTTTATTAATATTTACAAATTTGTTATATATTAAAACTGTTAAAGACAATATTAAAGAAGAAGAAGAATAGGTTGTCTGACTAAGTGTTAGCCCTGCATGCTCATAACTGGTGAGTGTCCAGGGTGTATCCCACCTCACGTTTAAAAAGAGATGTTTGTCTCTGTCTAACCAATCTCAGAAATAACTGGGCATTTTTAATCAATGCAGTAATTAATAGAGCCAATTAGCCAGATATATCATTCTGGGAACTAAACAAGGGCAGTGCACTGGAAACAACCAAACAGTCCTGGCACTGGAGCCATTAATGGATACAATATGTAGTCTATTCTGATCACAAATGATCAAAAATATTAACTAATTAAATCTGTATGTTAAAAAAAAAAGCTTATGGAAGCCATGTGACTAGTACAATCATTGTTGCTAATCTGTCTGAGATCAAAATTAATTAACGTAACATTTAAGCCAACGATAAGGTTGTGTTGGATTAAGTCACTGATGCACAATGGAATTAACAAAAAGTCTAATGTTGAGACTCTTCACCAAATATTTCTAATACCAATCAGAGAAATATGATAAGGATTAGTTGGCATGCAGGTTTCTTGTGGTTAGCTATAAAATGGCAGGGAAATCTTGTATATCACAACAATATTACAATATCAAAATTGTTTTATGTACCATGACTTTAATCTTGATTAAAATGTCACTAGATCCCAAGATAAGATCCCAACTGAGGCATACCTTTTGTTCTCTTGCCAAGAAAATCCCAGCGATGAACATACTCATAGAAATAAAATGGCCTTAATCTTTTTTTTCCATTCTTAGACACTTTAAAGTAATGAAATTAGACAAGTAAGTTTGTGTATGGTGCTGACTTAGACCTCCCACACCATATGCCATTATGTAATCTGAGAAGGCTGACTGCAATGCGAAATGACAGGAAGAAACATAAACCCGAACACGGAAAGTACAAGCTAAGGCTATGATGCTATTATCATTATGAATCCGCCATGAGGATTGGAGAAGAATGCCCATTGCGTTAAAGCAACAATGCATAAGTCCACTTCTGGCCATTAGAAACCCGCTTTGGCATAATGACCACATCATCAGCATTTACCTGAAACCACCACAGCAATTTTTAGGGCACCAGCAGCTCATCCTGTTACGTCATTATGTTAAAACAGGACTATGATGACTAACACAAAATAATTAATTTAGTATGTAATTGTTACTTCCACACTGCACATTGAGATTTTTGGGTATAGGCAAGGCTTTATGTTAAGCAATGCTTAATTATATAATAGTTTATCATACAAACTATATTAGTTTACCAGATCTTCCCATTAAAGACAACCATTTGTGTGTGCCAGAAAAGATTTCTGCTGCAGATTCATGTCATGGTGTGAAAGTCATAAAGCTCCCATTTAAGCCTGCTGGCTTTTCACATGATTTTGAGCACTCTGCGCTGTCCATGGTCCTTAATGCTCTGCCGCTAGAGATTGTAGTAGAAAAACCTGTGCTGTCTTCTAAAGCACGTACCCAGCATTTGCTCTTTGTACCTCTGTAAACGAAACTCTGAACAGGAGCTACAGTAGGCTATTCACTGTAGTCCCTGACTCAGCTTGCTGTCTACATTTGGTGCTACACATTGTTCACCTATGCAACAAGCTGTCCTTTTCTATATCTTTAGCATAATAACTTCAACATAGGCCACTTGAAGCTGCTGAATGCCTGATTCTTAATGGGTCGGAATGTCTTAAATGCGTGTGGCTCTAATTCAACAATAGCACCACATACCAGAGATTCAGATCTTGGAGATTTAATCGTTTGTAAAGTAAAAAGCACATTTACTGGGGCTTGTATAGTGGAGGCGCCTGACAAAAGGATGTGTGCAATCACTCATATTTTCATGCTTTCTGTGACATAACATAGATTTAGAATTTTTTAAAAGGAAACTTTAGTATAAGCACTTTACAGTCACAGAATGCAAGAGTCTATGCCAATGAAATAAAAATGTTTTATTAACTGTGAGAGAGAGAAAAACTGGTAAGAAAAACCTAATTGAAGAAAGCTAAAATATATATGTATTATTTGGGAAAAATGACCATGCTGTTATTGGAAAATAGTCAAGTTCACAAAGCCACATTACATCAACATGTTTCATTTGAGCTGAGAATTAAGTTATTTTATTTCTTTTCTAAAATTCAATTAAAAATTAAGGCATCTCAAAAACTTTAAACAAAATATATGGATGATATTTTGAACCCTAATCAGCATTTAAATCCACGGATGAAACCTGACACAATATGAAACCAAATAGCATGCTGCATTACTGTTTTATCTCCCCAAAGACTTTTGTCTTTAGTCTCTATATAAATCTCTGCAGGGGATATTTTAGCTTTCTTTAAACACTGGTCAATGCAAGGGCTGAACTTATCATATCCTGGGTGATGCATGATAACAAATAAGTTGTTATAAACAAATAAGCACTGTTATGCTTCCTGCTTTTACTATAAGTTACGGCTTATACCCTTTAGGCAGCAAATGCACTGCCGTTTTCCATTTTTAGATATATAACAACAAAAAGTGATGCCTTATTCAAAGACTTCTCCAACAAGATGAAGAAAGACTGAACAGAGCCTTACAATAAGTTGCATCATGGCGATGTATGATGTTACTGATTTCACTAGGCCATCGAGTAGCTATTATCTACAAGATTTCTGATTTATACTTGAAGAATATGACGAACGCTACGTCAACCATTTTTAAATTAGCACCTAGAATGCTGAATTAAACCTTCATTAGTGACCACCTAATCTTAAAGCTACTGATGTTACTGTAAGTGTTAACTCAACACTGTGTGAGTGCTCTAAACTACACTAAACTTACACCTTGACTACAAATAGCCTTGAACCATAGTGGAATGTTATAGACCAGTGCTTTACTGAATCTTGAATATATGCGCATGATTTCACATCTTTTAGATGTCTTTATTTGGCATTGTAAGTTTGACATGTTTTCAGGATGATATATTGTCCTATAAGTGGAGAAAATGAATCCCTAAACTCTAAACTTAGTGAGGCTAAACCCCAAATCCTGAATTAGCAGCCGTTAATTTAAAAGTCAGCGTAAACATATCTCTTAACATAAAGCATGCAGCTTACTGTCTTTAGCTTTAAAGATTTAATTAAATAAGCTACGTCGCATTTGGATTTATTTCTGTTTTTGCTGAGATATGGTGAAGCTATGGTGCCACTTAATGGGAAAAAAGGGCAACTGCTTGGGGGCAGTTTTACCGGCGGTGTGCAAACTAAGAAAATCAAGCACAAATTATTTCACATTAATACCACAAATGCATAACGGTTTAGTTTGTAATAAATTATATGCAAGTTATACGCCAAGTTTTCCAGCGAGAGGTACTAAGATTCATCTCCTGGACTTAATCTAAGCATTTCAGTCCTGTGCTAAACATGATTATTTTCTAGAGAGTGAATGGATCTATTACGGGGAGACCTAATTAATAAAAAATCGTAGCGCTTAAATATCAAACCCGATGGATTTCAGACTTCGTAAATTTAGGAAAACGCGTTACATAAGAATGCGCCTTTTTTGATCGAATGATCTGTTGCTCTCTATTAAGTCATTGGGCCAACAGTCCGTGAGTTTTAAAAGTTCGTCCAGGCACATAACTACAGTTCATCGATAGGTGATGTAATGCTGTTTAGCGCATAAAAATTGGATTTTTAAGAAATGCCTTGTGGTGAGGGATAGAGCCAAAATAACGTTTTGTCCGCGCGCGCTGCTCATGCCTCCCCCGCACACATGCCCCCGTCCTAATAAAAACCCCTATTCTTTCTCGCCCCCTCACACGCACACACACACACACAAACCCCTCTTATGGCAACCAATTCTTTCCGGCACTTTAGGTACGTGCTCGAGTTTGGTCTCAACTGCTATGAAGGATGTTTTAGGGGAAATCGTGACGTTTCGTTCAACCACTTGGTTTTCCATATCATGGCAGCATGGCGCGTTTATATCTACAGCACAAATGTCCGCATAGAAACAGCTTGTAGCGTCAATGGTACAACATAAAACAGTCCTGTCGCAATATTTAGCTTGTAAATAGACTAGTGGGAAGCTGAAAGTGTGGATCATTACAGTACTCGACTTAACGTGTAACGTGCATTCGTACGGGCTGCTCATCTCCTAAACACAGAGAAAATTCACAATATGTTAAAAAAATAATAATAATAATAATAAAAAAGCATCAGTTGTTCGCCGGTAAAATATCACATTTAACGTTTGAAAAGGGTGAAAGTGATACTGGGCAAGTGGCCCATGGCGTATATACCATACAGTGCATAGCGAACCCGGTGCGCATATATCCCCGCGCGTCAACCGTCGCTCAGCGCGCGCCAACTGCAAAACTTACCATTGCCGTGAACCGAGGCGACAAGCAGCGCAATGCATACGAGCAGAAGCCGGTTCCAGGTCTCCGAAGGTACTCCCGTCTTCATTAGTGCGAAAATCCTTATTCTCCCCGATTTCCCTGCGTTTTTGTTGCCAGTCCATACAAGTCCCGCGCGTTCCGATTTTAAAGTGAAGCCCATTGCAGGGATTTGCGGTGTTGTCTCGGGGGTTATGTTGCGTTTCGGCGGCGGTTCACTCTATTACACGGCTTTCACAGGAACATTTGCTTCGCGTCGGCGCTGAGAAAAATCCCCTCGCGTCGGGAGCGGGCTCGAGCAGGCGGACTGAACCATCTCGCGCAGACTACGGGGTTCGCGGATGCTGCGGGAGGAATCCACAGCAAAACGAAAGAGTATGATAACAAGAGCTCCGTCTTTTTCCAGTGAACGGTCCAAACAATTGTTACACGTTGTATAGAAGCAAATAGTAAGTTTTAGGGGTTTAAAGCCTCCAGCAGGCAGCTGCAACTCGCTTCACGCGCGTCCTTTCTGCCGACTCTGTCCGTACGTTGTGTTTCCAATTAATTAGAAGATCTCTAGAATTCAGCCTCTCTCTGCATGAATCATAGGACACACACACGCACACACACACACACGCACACACAGCACACACATACACCACCTCCGCCACCTAAAAGTTTGCAGCCTCCGCTCCTGTCTGAATCATTGTGAGGTGTGGACGTGGTCGATAAGGCATTCCCTGGACCGCAGTTCCTTTAGGAGCACTGCATTAGTAGTCTCTGAACGACGCCGAAAGTCCGACTGCAGAGTGCGCGCGCCTCTCTCTCTCTCTCTCTCTCTCTCTCCCTCTCTCTCTCTCTCACACACACACACACACACACACACACACACACACACACACACACACACACACACACAATAGGGCTCTCAGAGTCTGTTGCTTTGAAGATATGATAGTGTAGTGGTAAGTAAGAAAGTAAGTAATAAAAAATAAAATCAAACAAATAATAATAAAAATAGGGGCAGAATGGTGGTTAGCACTCTTGCCTCACAGTAAGAAGGTCATGGCTTCGATTCCAACCCAGTGTCTTTTTATGTGGAGTTTGCATGTTCTCCCCCTGCTTGTGTGGGTTTTATATTTACATTACATTTACAGCATTTGGCAGACACCCTTATCCAGAACCACTTACCAAGCAAACGATCCAACCAAGCAATTGAGGATTATGGTGGCCAAGCAGTGCTTGTACACGGCAGTGCTGGGAATCGAACCCCTGTCTTTGGATCAATTAATTCAATTCAATTCAATTCATTCAATTCAATTCAATTCAATTCAATTCAATTCAATTCAATTCAATTCAATTCAATTCAATTCAATTTATTTATAAAGCACTTTTAACAATGCACATTGTCCCAAAGCAGCTTTACTGAAGAGAAACAATCAGAAGAATAAGTAAAATTCTGAAATGTGTGAATTGTATCCCAATGAGCAAGCCTGAAGCAACGGTGGCAAGGAACAATTCCCTAATATAATGCTAGGAAGAAACCTTGAGCGGAACCAGACTCAAGGAGAAACCCATGTGGGGGGCAGCAGAATTTGTAGTTACAGTTGATTTGCAGTGTAAATATAAACATATGAGGCGGTTGGTGGTGGCTCAGTAGTAAGGCTCTGGGTCAGTGGTCCGAGGGTCTAGGTGAATTAGCTACTCTAAATTGTGCATAGGAGTGAATGTGTGTGTGAATGGTTGTCTGTGTTTAAGTATTAGCCCTGCGATTAACTGGCGATTATCCAGGTTGTACCCCGCCTCACGCCCTAAGTTAGCTGGGATTGACTCCAGCGCCCCCATGACCCTAAATAGGATAAGCACTAGATAATGAATGAATGAATAATAATAACCAGCATAATAATACCAATTGTTCATGACATAAAATGTTTGTCTACAGGCATCCCTGTGTTTGCACGCTCATGTATGTGTCTGAATCAGTGAATTAATGTCACATTCGATAGCACGACATGGTATGCATAAAATCTTGCGTGTTTAGTCTAATCCCAAATTGTGAAACATGTGCTTTTCAGCTTTTTATAAGATGAAACAGCAATCCGCTGACACCATGTATAAAAACTTTGCACGCTCTGGTGTAGAGTGACTGAGATGAAGCCCTAAGTGCGCTTCATGTTCTTCCCTCAGGCCTTTCCTGAGATCAATATCGACCCATCCAGATATTCATATGGATGAGCTGCATAGAGTGTGCTTTAGAATATGGGCATGCTTGGTTTTGGCATGAATGATATTTGACCACCCTAAGCAGAATACGTCTGCGAGTTTATGCACAACATTGTGTAACTGACATAAGCAAACAATGCAACCTCAGGAGATCTCAGCTGGAATGCAAGCAGCCAGGTTGTGTTTTTATCCGGGGTAAATGTATTGTACAAATGTGTTCCTTAAACACAAACAAACCCACAAAAAAGAAATACGTTCAATTTATTTAAAGTGAAATCGTATTTAATTTTAATTGAATTAATTTACTTTTCAAGATTCCTATCCCACCATGCGCTTGCGTGGGTTTTTCCTGGGTACTCCAGGTAGGGGGGTCAAGGTGGCAGAGTGGTTAGCACTCCTGCCTCACCACAAGAAGTTAATGGGATCGATTCCTGCCCAGGGTGTTTCTGTGTGGAGTTTACATGTTCTCTCCATGCTTACGTGGGTTTTCCCCAGAGTACTCCAGTTTCCTCCTGCCTCCAAACACATATGATTGGGCATAGGCTACTCTAGCTACTCTTGATAACTCTTGGCTACTCTAAATTGTCCATAGGAGTGAATGTGTGTGGAGTGTGAATGGTTGTCAGTCTCTAAGTGTTAGTCCTGCGATTAACTGGTGATTGTTCAGGATGTACCCCGCCTCACGCCCTAATTTATCTGGGATAGACTCCAGCGCCCCCACGACCCTGAACAGGATAAACGCTAGATAATGAATGAGTGAAGATCTTTAGCACTTTAACCATGTATGCAAGTTTTCTTTAAAGGACGAGCACCTTGGGTGTGCTTTAGAACGGAATGTGTTTCTTGCAGATGGCTTTTAACGCCCTTGTTTGGTAACCCCTTCTTTGTTCTGCTCTTATAAAAGTAACTTAGGTTTGTGCTTTCTAATGCCATGTCATTCTAATTCTTCCTTGAGCTTTACAAAGGCCTTGCTTAACTGTTTTTTTGTCCACGTATGCCTTTAAAAATGCAATAATGACCAAGTTTTAGCACTGGCAAATTATTGCCCTTCATCTTTGACCGTGTCTCCGGCACTGCATGTGACATTAATGACTCTTTATGATTTAGCAGCACCAGCTCAGAATAAACCAAGACTACTACATTAGCTAACTGACTTGGGCTACTTATCAAATGCATTAATGGCATACACATAGCCTGTGTTCTACATCTCTGCTTTCACTTTGGAAACTATCACCTTGTATCTGGAGTGGTACATTGTTCTTTTACTGTGGCCAACCACTTTAATGCATTCGTTTCAGGAGGCTTTGTCAGTATCCATTACTTATTTTAAGAATGCAGTGATTGTTATCAAAGGTTTATCTGGACTAAAAATGTGACCAGCATTTTTATGATAGGGTCAACATTTTTACAGGTGTGCCCAGGTCGTGATGGGCATACACAGGTGGTTTTTTAACGAAATACTAAAGCATTGCCAATTGATTTGCTCAGCAGCTTACTGTATATCATTCTTTGCTTGTGGACTTTCTACTGAAGAAGTAGAGAAGCAGCGATAGCAGATTGACTACTGCTCTTTGCGTTTCTGCCTGCCATTTGCCATACCACATAATTTCCTTTCTAAGTGATGTAGTGAGCTCTGTACTGGGTTGAGAAGAATGTCAGGCATAGTAATGCTATGATTATTATATTTTTTGTCTGGGGGAGAGAGAGAGTATCTCCATCATGGCAGACATTTTATTTGGGTCAATCCTGGAATCATCTCAATTAGATGAATGTCTAAAATGACTTCAGACACCATGTATAACATTATTTCAATTTCCATTTCATTTACATTAAGCATGTCGATTAAGCATTAGTGTCTTGGGAAAATCTCGAAAGTTCGCAAAGTCCATTTGTCGAAATACTTTTTCTGGCTGACCTGATGCCTAAGGGAAAGCAGTGGAATCTGCCCCACGGTTAAATGTGCAGAGGTCGTCACATCTACGGCTAACCTTTTTCTTTCCTGATGTCATCTTTTTGAGGCAAACTGGTGAATATTTTATTCTAGTTGTTTTAGACATCTAGTGTGTGTCCTGTTAAAGTCTCTAGGGAGACATTTGTTTATAGATAACCCATCCATGTTTCCATGTCCCGCGGTGTCTTCTTTCGCTTGTCACTGCAGATAAAATCTAGCTGTAGCTGTAGATTACTGAAACCGTATGGGGATCCGCATATACTATGTGGTGAAAGAAACCAAGTCCTTCAGTATAGAGAGAGTAGCTCCCTTTTTCTGGAACGCACAGGGGCAGAATGTGAAAGTTTAGGATTTCTTCAATTTGTCTGCTGTCGCTCTGGGCATAATATAAACCTTAGCAGCTGTAACCCATTCTCTTATCCATTCTAGTCATTCTCCAATATTCAGTTTGATGAACTCTGCCTTGAGAGGTGAGTGTATACAGAATAACCAGCCAAAAAATACAGACCCGAGCGAGGCGAGTTTAACCACATTTAACCATGTTTGCCGGATCCCGCCTCGCACGCAGACCAGAGCGACGCGCACGCCGCAGAGCGCGCGCTCCGTCCGCGTACACCGCGCACCCAGTGTACGAGATATGGGGAGACGGCACGGTGAGAGAGGTCACAGATCCCGAGCGGCTTCTGCGCGAGTGGT
>JAOUQX010000023.1:5911567-5928641 GCA_028566295.1 Liobagrus marginatus
GTGTGTGTGTGTGTGTGTGTGTGTGTGTGTGTGTGTGTGTGTGTGTGTGTGTGTGTGCATGTAGGTTTTATTTTGGGATCATTTTCCATACAAGATGATTCCTGCATGTAATTAGCCGATTTTATACACGCTATCGCTAGCACGCTCGCGTGATTAGCCATCATACTGTAACTAAGGACATGGCGTATCGTTGATCGTACCGCTCCTCCGACGGCGTTATAGACGACCGACGTCTGACAGCGTGTGTGTAATCGAAGATTAGCCAGGCGTACTGTAAAGCTGGCAAGCTAGCCTTACAGACCGACTGGTAAATTAAACAGAAGGGTTCTTTGTCGAGAGCCGGCGAGCGGAATTCGAGCAGAGGTCTTCAGACATCCTCTAATGAAACACGCACTAATTAAGGCAGTTGCATCTTAGAGAGAGAGAGAGAGAGAGTGAGAGAGAGAGAGGGAGAGAGAGAGAGAGAGAGGGAGAGAGAGAGAGAGAGCGAGAGAGAGAGTGAGAGTGAGTGAGTGAGTGAGTGAGTGAGTGAGTGGGTGAGTGAGTGAGTGAGTACAATAATATAGTGGTAGATATAAAATCATTATCTGGCAGCCCTATGAATTCCATATAATATTATAATGTCTGTCTATATTTAATGTAACCAGATAATTATAAAGTGCTCCTTATATTCCCTGTGTTAATAAAAGTAAATATCTTTCTTAGGGGAGAAATGATTAATTTTTAATGTATGAAATAATATTCAATTAAAATGTTTAGAACTAAAGTTACACAGTACCTGTCTATAAGCGTCTAATTGTGTCACTTTACGTCCACCTTGTTTGCTTTATGCATGATCTATACTGGTTTCACCGAGTTTAATTCCAATTACCTACAGTATAAATGCTGGAAAAGATTGTAAGAGCATTTGTTTTTACATATGCAATGACCATTATGGAAATTCATTCTAAGAATTTAAGTCTTAATTTGTATGAACTACGCTACATGTACATGGTTTATGTAAAAAAAGAATAATAATACTGTAATCCTGCAATGACTCCAGAGCAAAAGTGTAATGTTTTTATAGTTCTCATTATTCGCACATGAAGTAAATGTTTTATGGGCATCATCATCGCCATTGTCAACGTGACCATCATCATCCTCATCATCATCATCATCATCATCATCATCATCATCGGTTGCACAATACAATGTTTCTTGCCATAACAGCTGTTTAGATAGAATGGGGAAATCATTTACAGTGCTTTATTTTTCTTTAGAAAATAGTGACAGGGTAATGGAGTTCTGTATCATCTATTGACATGGATTTCACATATCTGTAATATCCTGCCTTTATCTTAGAAAATTGCAAGGCAGCTGTATTCTTATCAGTATCTAAAGTGTCAGTTATTAGGTTTGAATAGGCTGAATTTTGGGGCTGAAAATTGTGTGCTTTAAAGGAAACATGCATGATAGAAAGTGAATGAAAATAACATCCTTATTCCTCTTTTGTTATGATAGAGAGGACAAATCGCACAATATAATATCTAGTGCTCCCTACAGAAAATGTTAGAATATTGGCAGCCTGCCTCATGTGAGACCGTTTTTCACCACAAACGCTTTTTCAGCAAGCTGTCGGAACTGATGCCTGTATTTCATGGCTATTTATCAGTCCTTTCTTTTCTATCTACCTTTTTATATGGCATGTAAGGGCTCTCAAGTGTCTCAGAAACACATATCATCTTTTCAACAGGAGGAAAAAAAATGATATCTGGACACAATAAGTGGCACACAAAGTGTAAAGTGAATAGCTGCCTTGGGAATACTCGACATTTGTTTCTTAAAGTTGTTGATGGAGAAGAAATTGTGATGTTCTGTTAAGCCAAAAGAGGATGCAACAACACTCTCCTCTCCTAAATGTCAAGTGGGCTAAAACCTTCCTCAGTCTTTGAGACTGATAAAATATGTTAAATCACTAGTTGATTTGCCTAAGGTGTTATAACCGTACAGTGCAATGATACACTACTAGGATGGTTTATATTGTCTGTATCTGTTGCTTCCAAGATGACTGAGCATCTTCAGATAATACCTCTAATCAATGTCTTAGACTTAATATCTTTTGAGGAATACATTTACAGGAGCAGGAAGATTGAATGATTTTCATGAAGGAATCAGTTCCCATCATGTCTTTGCTTTGAAGAGTAATTTACAAAGCTTTGGATCTTTTAACTGAGGTTTGTAGATTCTGATTCCATCCATTCGAATCAAAGCTCATTAGTAAATTCTTAGTCAGCCGATCTCCCAGCTTATGTACTGGAATTAATATGATATATAAAATGGGTGTAAATAATCATAAAAATGACAGAATGAATTTGTTTGAAAAGTGAGAAAGATTAATTGGAATTTATTGGATTAAATTCGACATGGTCAAAGTCATAAAATGGGTAATGTGTCTATATTACATGTTTGGAAATGGTGATCATATGAGAAAGTTTTTTGCAACATTTTTTGACTGCAACATTTTCCTTGTGCATACTGTGGTATAGTGTTTAAAACATGTTCCTTCCACTAAAAATGTGAACATAATACACCTTGCGATATGATAAAAGGTGCTTAAACACATCGCTCCGACACTCAAGTCTTTATATGAACCTTTTCATGTCTGGCAGAAATTCCATCTTTTAAAACTTACATTTGACTGTTTGGAGATTTTCTGTGTCAAGATCATGTGATCTCCCTGGACAGCTACCCTTTGGATCATACCACCTTACACTGCATACAGCCTTGGGAGTAGATGTACACAATTATCTATCCTTTTCACCCCCACATCTCTGAACTGACTCAGTCATGGAGCTTTTTTCTTCACTACACCATGCCAATGACTCTAGGCATTCTTATCTTCTCAGGTGCTAGTTCATTTCCTTGTCATTTCTTGTCAAGTCATGTAGCTCCAAGACTTGTTTCCAACCTCCCTAAGATCTCCCATATGACTCCACGGCTCCATTTGCTCCTTTGGTTTCCTATAGCTGTCTGCATCCAATGCTTGCCTACAATTCAGAAACTGACTTGACATCCCTTAAGGTATGAGAAAAGACATGCATCAAGACACTTCTCTGCCCTGGCTTTAGGTGGTGAAATGAACTTCTCCTTGCTGTCCTCAAGCAAAAGCAAAACACCTACTTTTAACTATTTAGCTCTTCAAATATTAATAAAAACAACAAATATCTATTAAAAACAACCAGTTCCTTCCTTCCTTGTCACAAAGTCACAACCAAGCCAGCTACTGCTTCTTACCTAGCTTGGTAATAACTTTAAGGTTATGCCAGAAACTTAAAGTAGAAACGCTAATGGATTTAATGACAACGTAACAAAGTAAGAACAACACACTGAAAATTTAGATAAAGGGGGCCGTCTGACTGAAGTGTAATGATTTCTTTTGCACATGGCTAGTTTACATAATAGCATCTAATTAACCTAGCCTGCATGATGTATTGGCCGATTTGTTACGAGCGATTTTCCCCCGAATTCCATTACCATGTGATGTTCACCCAGCAATTCTTAATCAAACTCATAATGTTATGACTGGAGTCACTTACCCAGCCAATGGAAGTCATTTCTCATGGGAAGCACTTAATGAGACTGAAACGGTCACACTAAGACATCTCTACCAAGGGAGCTGAGGCCTGGACCCTGACAAATGTTAAATTAACTTTGCAGACATTTTCCATTTACTTTCATGCTTGAGAAAGGCACCCTAACTTTCACTCTTCCATTTAATACATTACAGACTGACCTTTTCACAAACTGGAATGGAAGGTGATCATGTGATCATAGTCTGATAATGTTGCACAACCTATTTTTTTTTGTTTGTTTGTTTTTTTTTGTTTTGTTTTTTACAAAAACTCTATTGGTGTAAAGTATTTTTTTCAATTATTATTTTGTTTTTGATTTTTAAAAAAAATTGTATTTGATCACAGCATCTGTTTCTTTAAACTGAAATCCTTATTCTTATTAGTGAGCTTAAACTGTGACATGTTCAATTATGTGATTTTCTTTACACTGTCAAAAAGCTCTGCAGAAATCTCTGGGTTTAAGTTGACAGCCAAGTGACAGGAGTTGAAATCCTCATAATAACACCATGATAACTGTAAAGTACTTTTGTACTGCGTTGTCTGCAGTCAAAAAGTTATAATAGACTGGGTGTTAGGAATCCTTTGGACGGCAGTTTAAGCACTGTTGTTTCTTACAGTACTGATTCCAAGGTAGTCAAACACAAAAGATTAAAATGTTCATAATCAGCAATCACACTATGGCTGTCTTAGCTGTCTATAATAATATGATTTCAATTTATTTCCTGACTATTCATAGAAAAAAACTTTCACCTAATATAAAAAGCCTCTATAACAAACTTTTGCATTCAACACATACAGTACAATGGACTAATGAACTGTTCTGAACAAAATCCAACAATCCATCAAAAAACATGGCTTATCATGGCTTAGCAACAAATATTTACCAAGGCAGTGTGTCTAGCTACCTGTAAAAAAAGCAGTAAATAACGCTTGTTAGATAACGTACATATCTCTGAATGTATCATGAAGTCTGCAGCACATTAGTTTTTCCTCCCCCAGATCACTAATGCACCATTAGTCAAGTCAAGACTTTACTTTAAAGCCATTAACACAGTTTAAAGTGCAACTTATTTATTTAACTATTTATTTTCATATAGCTCTCAGCAGGAAGTCGTTCACATGATGGTAAATCTCTAGAATCTGCAGTGATTTTTCTGCCTATTTTTTTCCCCATATCCAACCTTACATGACAAGGTGCTGTAATAACACTTGATCTGTAAGAAGTTATTGACTACATTGTTACCTGCTTCTTTGCTTTCAGCATATCCATGGCACAATAACTGTCAGGTGAACTACTTTCCGACAGTCATTGACATACAGTACAGTGAGGTCCAAATGTCTGAGGCCACTATAGAAATCGATAATTACACCTTGATTTTTTTTTAGCTTTAAGAATTTATTTTAAACAACTTTTTTATTCAGTTTCAAGTGAAATACAAAAAACGATTGCAAACAACATAACTCCAGTATAGCGGATTTTTGTGTGTGTACACTTTTGGAACCCACTGTAGAGACCTAGCTGATAGAGACCTAATCCCAAAAGACATGTAACTGTAATTACAGTGAAAGGTGGTTTGACTCACCAGGACTTATGCATTAATAATGTGTCTGCTTTTTGTTAAACTAACAGTCATTAAAAAAAAGGGTTTGTACCTTCAAATTTTTATACAATATATAAATACAATTTAATATAAAGATTTTTTATTATTATAAATACAATTTATATAATAATAATAATAATAATAATAATAATAATAATAATAATAATAATAACATTTTCAATTAACTGTTAAAAAAAGTGAGGTTGGGTAAATATATATATATGCATGGTTATGTTTTATTATGTTTTTCCCATGATACATATTTTGATTTAAATATGGGCTGCTGATCACTCTGAAATATAAGCGGTATAAAACAAACAGTGGAGGAACTGCTGGATATTTTCTCTACTCATATGTCCAACTGGAAAGTTTTTTTTTGTTTAGTGAGGAATGAGATATTTGTTCTGCAGTGCTCTTTTCTCTACCAGTAAAGCACACAGATGAGTGGCCTATTGATCCTTTCATTAATGAGTGAGAGATGGGACAGCTAAGATTCTTGATTAAATGGAAAAAGCTTTACTCAGGCTGCCGGAGTAATTGACAATGACACGTAGGCTTCTTTAAATCGAACAGACAGAAAGTATTTTTAAGTAAAAAAAAAAAGTGATATCAAATCGAGTTAATTATGTCCTGTTCCTTCCTACTTTTTTATAAAAGTTGTAAAGGTATGTTTAACAGTGTTGATTAGAAAAATGGTAATCATTTTTAGACAGCTATATAAGGTATTTAGAAGTCAATGAGACCATGTGAATTTTCTTTACACAGTTCTTCTATACTCATGATGCAAAATACCTAAAAGTGCCGACAGGACATATATAGCGTGCTTGCTGGAATTAGGGCCGTTATATCATACTTATTTGTTCACATTAACATAGTTTAAATGCAAAGAATACAAATGAATAGTCACACATCAAAGTAAAATATACACACCCATGGTCAGTCACTTTTCAATAAACGCAGCAGTGGTGAACACTGTACAAGCATTTAAGAATATAAATGCTCCAAACTCCTTCTATTCAAAATCGTCTTCTATTGCATTAGAGAAAAATGATGAAGCAATAAAGGTTATTGATAAGTAGTTAAGTTATTTTATTTATTAAGTTAAATCTGCTTATCTGGCATAATCTTGCAAAGGTCCAAGCAATGACGTGCATTCGAGGTTTTGTGTAGGTTGATATAGACCATCCAGAGGAAATTACACATTGGCACTACAATAAAGTTCCTAAATCCATGATATATTATGTCATTTAATAAACTCACTTTTTCGGGATTCTGTCAACTCAATTGTGGGTTCCTGCCTCCACCTTGTTTGTGCAGAGTTTGCATGTTCTCTACTTCACAGATTACCTTCAGGAACTGATTGGCATTTATAAATTGTCCATAGTGTGTGTGAATTGGTGGGTAGCATTTTGACTGATGATTGCTTGACAAGCCATCAAGGTTGTCCCCTGGATTGGTCTTCAACTCCCTGAGGATTAGCTTGAGTTTACCCTCCCCAATGATAAGGGATAAATGGATTATTATTAATATTTCAAGACATTTCCCTGGGTTTTTCTCACTTTGCCAACCATTTTTTCCATGTTTTCCAAGTTTTCTTTTTCAAAAGTTTTCAAACCCTTAGCACAACAGCACTCTGAGCGAACCAAACTGTACATTATTTTTCATTGCTGTGACTCAAAATGCATTCGCTGAGCACACACGTCAAAATTCTGGCGTTCACTTCTCACATTAGGTATACCACTAGTAGAAATATGTACTTTTACAGCCAACTTTTCAAATATTTGTGTACTTTTTGAGACGTAAACAAATTAACATGAAAATCTTTAAATATGTTTTGAATGTAAAGCAATTACGTAGCTATTTAACAAGCACAACATGGAAACAGAGTTTTTTTATTTATTTTCCTTATTCACATTTTTTTTTTTTACATGTTTCAGGCTAGAGTGGTTAGCACTCCTGCCTCACAGCAAGGTCATGGGAGCATAGGCTCGATTCCCACCAGGGTGTTTCTGTGTGGAGCTTGCATGCTCTCCCCGTGCTTGCGCGGGTTTTCCCTGGGTACTCCGGTTTCCTCCCGCCTCCAAAACGCATGTGATTGTGCATAGGTGAGTTGGCTACTCTAAATTGTCCATATGAGTGAATGTGAGTGTGAATGATTGTCTGTCTATAAATGTTAGCCTACTGCCGATTGTCCAGGATGTACCCCGCCTCACACACTAAGTTAGCTGGGATAGACTCCTGTGCTCCAGTGACCCTGAACAGGATAAGTGCTAGACAACGGATGGATGTTTCAGACTTTTTACACAGTTACTACACATACTAAAGACTATGTGACTCAGACTGCGAATACATTTTAGTTTCCCCAGTTCTTCATTGCTGTGACACTAACAATTAACCACCCGACAAATTTTTTTTTTTCTGGGTACATTTTTCATATGTTAGCCTGCACCAAGGACTGCATTAAGTTTTGAGTATTTTATTTCAAAACTGATTATAACCAAAATGGATGCTGTGTATAGCAATAGCAATAAATATTTGTTGAGAAATATAAATTTAATATCAAGGAACCGAATTTGTTTGTGTTCTTTAAGAGTTTCAGCGCTAATCATGTTAAAGGTAGGACACAGTGTTGTCTGGACCACTTTACATAAATACTTTCTAGACCATTTTCCTCTCCTGCTAGCTGTGAGAGTGGATCAGCTTAAAGCCTTAGCAACAGGTAATAACTCACAGTTTAAATGTACTTTAAATGTACTTTTCAGCTAGCATATTTGGGTTTAAATTATTCTTTTGTCACATTTTGCTGTCATGTAATTAAGCCCCTGCATCTAGCCATAAATAATTTAAATGCACTAAAGAATACGCACTCAAGCCACATACAAAAAGATCGTTAAAAACAACTAAATTAAGAAGATTACTAGCACAAAGGGCATGACTTGTTAATTAGACTAATTTTGCATTGCATTGTATAATGCATATGTTTTGTTATTTCCATTTAAACATGTTAGTTGGTATAATGAGACCCAACAAGCTTTATTCAATTAGTTTAAACACAAGACAAAAAAAGAATATTACAATTTACAAATCACTCAAAATACCCCAAAAGAGCTCTAATTCAATCGCCCCATAAAATGATTGATGGCCAATCAGCATATGGATTTTGAATCACTGATAGCTTAAAATGCACCAGTATTAACTCACACCAAAAAGACTTGCTGCAGTGCACTCGATTTCGGTCTCAATTTCTGGCATAATCACATAATCAATGCTTAGATTCTATGATATGATAAAAAGGTAGACCTGTTAATTGAGGTAAGTTAAGCAACAATTCCTGACTATATAAATATGCACAGGAGATAAATGTTTGTATAAATGTATACATTTTATAAAACTATAAAAATAAACAATGATTATAATTACTATATCATTGCATGGAATTATTTAAATAAATGTTTAAAAACAGGCCAAAAGACGAAAGCTAAGATTAATTAGCCGTCATGTGCTGCCAGGTGGTTTTACCAATTAACTGGTGTGCAGGGAGATGAACATGTGTGTGTTCAAATGTTAATAGTGATGATGACCTAGTCAGGGAATGTTGCTTAAATTACCTCAATTAACAGCTCTACCTTTTTATCTTATCAGGATCTTAACCACCAACAGTGTGTTACTTATCTAGTGCATGGAACACAGCAATAACATGCACAGGCTATGGAACAGTCTAAGAAGGTAGAGCAGGAAATATTTAGCAGAGTGTAAAATATATATATATATATATAGCCGTGTATTATACCATCCAATAACAAGAGTATTTGAATTCAATTTTATGCCATTTTAGAATTTATGGTACAGTACGTCATATTAGTAGAACTTGATTTTATTTGTAAGCCTTGCTTAAACATAATTATGTAGAGATGCAGAAAGCATTTAATCATTGTCATTTATTGAATTACTTATGTTTTGTTCATTAGTGCATTCTTATTAGACAAATATGTTCTATTTTTCTGTTTTTCTAGATTTAAGCCCTACAAACATAATGGCTTTGCTATTTTTTGCATTGTATTTCCATATCTAAGTAGCACATGTGCACTAAATATAAACTATCCCTTCCCTACCCACTGCTGATTTTCTTTATAAGGCATATTCAGGCAATCAGAAGTTGAATGGTACAGTCACAGATGAGGGTGGGAAAGACCAAAAATATTAGCTTCTGATCCACAAATTCTACAAAGACACGCTCCAGAACGCACACCCACTTTTATTTTCATTGTGACCCAGCTACTTATTAAACAAACCTGTGTTCAATAAACCAAATGTACCAGTCACAAACTTTTAAAGTGTCTCTGACTTACAGTTCACGGAGCGCATATTCACTTGTTGCACTTTGCTTATTGATTGCCCGGTCTGATCTTATTTTACGAGTTATTGTTTAGCACACAGCGTGTCGCTTGAAAATTTCCTGACCTGTGGATTATATTTGGTCCTGACGATGTCTTCTGATTTGGGTTTGTTGTTGTGAGCTCATTAAAGCTTCCTAGCCTAACAATATGAAACATTATACAAATTTTGCACTACAAGTGTGACACGGCCGAGCAGAAAGGCTTCATCCGGATTGCCATTCACGGCTGGAGTCATGCAAAAGGCACAGACGCAGGTTGTGAACACGTGTTTATTTACAAGAAGCACAATCACAGGGGCACAGTTACACCAGCTAGATACCAACAATGACTCGATCTTAATATACCCACAACAATCAGCTTAACCGTGCACAGGTGTGTGTGGTTGAGTGAGGTGATTGTGAGTGAGTGAGTGAGTGTGTTGCGTGTGCTCCACAGTGATACACATGTGAAATGTGAACGAACACACACAGTTGTAGCGCCCTTAGGCAGACGTCCAGGCCACAGTCCTTGGGCGTGACAACAAGGCTGTGTGCATAAAATTCGTAAATAATAAAACAAGCATTAATCAGTCATGTTTCAGCTATATATGACGTTCAAAGTGTGAAATCCCCCCTTTTTGGGGGGGAAATTGGACACAGGACAGGAACATTTGCATTGCATGGATTTTTTCTCTAGCGCTAATATATTGGTAATTTAAAAAAGCAAAAGTTGAAAATCATGATTTCATTTGACTCCCTTTTGACGAACCAACTGTTCCTCACCTTTTCCACAGCCTATTTTTTTTTCAAATATAAACATATAATATTAATTCATATCATGGTTAATGCACTATTTTCAGCTGTTAATGATAAGCTGTAAGTCAGCTGTTCAAAAAAAAACATTTAATTTAGTTTAATATCTTACAACATTCACACATTCACTCCTGTGAAACATTTAAGATTGTTCCAAACATAATGCTTTTTTTTATTCACTAATTAAAAAAGAGAATTTTATGTTTGTTAGTTTAAAGGGATGAATTCAATTCAATTCATTTTTATTTATAAAGCGCTTTTAACAATACACATTGTCCCAATGCAGCTTTACAGAAGGTAAACAATAAGAAAAATCATAGTTGAATGGCAGCTCAATCATGTAATCGTCCACATGCTGTTTCATCTTGGATTCATATGCTTCAGATAAGGTAAGCAGATGTGTGATCGTTAAGAAGATGTTAGGTATATAATAATTGCTGTGAAGTGACACATGATATTTTAAGGATCCAAAATCAAATAAAGACTTCACCGAAATTTAAGCGCATGCTATTATCAAAGCTATTTGAGCCTAGAAGAAGCTATGAAAATGCTAATTATATCTTCTCTGAAGCTATATGAGTTTTTCACACTGCCTAATAGCTACTTGAAGAATTACAATCACTGTAACAGCCAATACATTAAATCCAGTCTTGCGTGTGTGTGTGTGTGTGCGCGTGCGCGTGTGCAAGGAGAGAACATCTGGGTACAGACTGATCGATAAATAAACGTGTGCATGAGTGGGACCTGCCTTTGTGTAAGCATCACTTGTAAATGTCATTGCTTTGTGTCTGAGTTGAGGTGAACTGAGCAGAACGTCTTATTGAATTCCGAGCCTTGTCCTTGTGATGTTTCCCAACCTCCTCCTCCTGTTGCTGTACTCCTATAAGAAGTGCCACAAACCCAAGATGTACTAGAGAAAATAGCATTCCTAGTCTTACTGATGATATCACTTGCTGGTGTGCTGCTGTCAGAAACATTTTAGATGTTAAAGGTAGAATAAATAGAAAACACAAAGTTAATTGCAACGATCCTTTTTTTTTTTTTTTTCACTCAGTAGTGTGTTTATAACAATGTAAAGTTATCAAAATAAAAAAACTCGCGGTTCATGGAGTCAAAAAACAATCTTTTTTGTACCTTTATGGGATAAGGTTCTTTTTTTTATTTGCTGACTGTGACCTATGAATGTCACAAATAATTACTAGATATTGATCATATGGACATTAAGAAAAAATGGGATCAGTTGAATGGATTCCTTGTAATAGTGTAAACAGATCAATACTGTCATAACCAGATATACAGATGTGTATGATGTAAGATCTCGACACGCGGAGCTCTTTCTCAATGGGTCAGAAATATTACAATCCTATAACATAAACCTGTCTTGCATTTTAAAAAGCTTATTAGCATAATAAAGTAAGAAATATGACACATTTTGTTTTCATTTTCTTTTCTATGCACCTGCCTTGCAGTATAATAAATTATAAGTAAGTATTTAAGTCTTTAAGTATATGATATATGTTTATTTTACACATACATATACAGTATATATAAAATAGATGAGAAATCCATACATTATATAGCGCTTATCCTGTTAAGGGTCGCAGGGGCGCTGGAGTCTATCCCAGCTAGCATAAGGCGTGAGAGACACTTAGAGACAGGCAACCATTCACATTCATGCCAATGGACAATTTAGAGTAGCCAATTCTCCTATGTCCAATCGCATGTGTTTGGAGGCGGGAGGAAAACAGAATACCCAGGGAAAACCTGCACATATACAGGGAGAACTCTACACAGAAAGACCCTGGGCAGGAAATCAAACCCATGACCTGCTTGCTGTGAGGCAGGAGTGCTAATCACACTGCCACCGTGCCGCAGATGAGGGAAAAACAATTTATTAATTATTTTTACAATATTATTATTTTTACAATAAGTGGTTTATATATTGGATTCGTGAGGTGGTATTTGTATGTATAGTACAGTTCTACTGTACAGTCTTTTTATCTTGGCAGCACCCCTGACACTAATTCTCCATGTTTCAGAACACTAATCTTTTCAAATCAAACCTGAGACTCTTTTGGATGTGGTGCTAGTTTGAAGAGAGCAGAACCACCTGCATGGTGTCGGTGTCATGTCCGCTTCTAGTGTCAACAGTGCAACACAACAAAAGTAACCACAATGACTATGTAGTGGAAAGATTGGGTAATTGGTGACATACTTGATAGTTCAATTACTTGATTATAACCAAAATTGATTACTGATCACAACAAAACAGGAATGGGAAAGCATGGCTGAAAATGAACACGGCTACAATAAAAGATACCAACTTTCTGTATAAATAGTTTGTGAAATCTAAACTGGGTGGTGGTGGTGGCTCAATGGTAAGCCTCTGGGTCATTGATCAGAGGGTCAGGGTTCAAGCCTCGCAGCTAGGCAAGCTACCATCATTGGGTCCCTGAGCAAGGCCCTTAACCTCACTTGCTGCAGGCCACTATCTGGTTGACCCTGCACTGACCTCAGCATTCAAATTCGTATGCTGGGATATGAGAAATAAAAACATTTCACTGCATGTATGTTTGTGATAACTACGATTTGAATTTGAAATCCTCCACAATTTGGCTCATTGTTGGTGGTTCCTTTCTTGTATCCATATATTACCTAGTGCAGCAGTAAACAGCAGCACCAAAAAAACAGCAAAAACTAGCCACCGGGTCTTTTTTTTGCCTTATCAACCAGATCCTATACAGCCGACTACCTGTTTTCTGACCTCCAGAGTAAATGAGTCTAGGATAAATTGTGTTGCAGTTTTGGGATACAGGTGCATTCAACTGTCGCGTTTACTATAAGTAAAAAACATATACATGTGGGGATTTCTTTAAAGTACTTCTCATGATAAGAACGAAATTGTCTATTTTCAAGATCATAATAGTTTTGCTTTGTGGAAATATTTTTAAATGAGCTCATAACTACAAATTGAATTTCGATTAATAAAAAATATGTATTAACACATCAGTTCTTTTGCAGTACGAGTGCTATTGATGTTAAAGCTGGAGGCATCTTTTCAAAGGCATGACCTTACATTAAAAGGGTCACTTGCAGGTAGGTATGAGAAAGAGTATAGAAAAAGCCTCCTGTATACAAGTACCTGTGTATGGTTGTGAAGGTCAGGAGTCCACATGCTCTTAGAAAAAAAGAATTTGTTTTACCCAATTGGAGTGTTTCAGACTTTGCGTAATTTGTACATTGAGATATTTACACAGTTAAGACCTACCTTTAAATATGCTCACATATAGTAAATCATAGTTATCACTCCTACCTCACAGTAAGAAGGTCATGGGTTCGATTCCGACGCAGGGCGTTTCCGTGTAAAGTTTGCACGTTCCCCGCGCTTGCGTGGGTTTTCCCTGGGTACTCCGGTTTTCTCCCACCTCCAAACACATGCGATTGCACATAGTAAAGTTGAGTTTATTTGTCACTTGCACTTCATACAGTGAAATTCTTTGATTCCGCTTATCCCAGCATACAAATTTGAATGCTGGGGTCAGCCAGAATGAATGGTGCCCCTGGAGCAGGTGAGGTTAAGGATGGTGACCCACCCAATGATGGTGGCTTGCCTGGTGCGGGGCTTGAGCCCCCGACCCTCTGATCACTGTCCCAGAGCCTTATACCACTGAGCCACCACCACCACCCCATAGGTGGTCACATAGGTGAATTGGTTACTCTAAATTCAAGAATCAAAGATGTGAATGTGTGTGTGTGTGAATGGTTGTCTGTCTCTAAGAGTTAGCCCTGCGATTAACTGGTGATCGTACAGTGTGTACCCCGCCTCATACCCTAAGTTATCTGAGACTCCAGCGCCCCCACGACCCTGAACAGAATAAGCGTTAGATAATGAATGAATGAATGAAACAAACTATGCACTGTGGATTCCCTTCATATCCTAGTTGCTCATTCAGATGTTGTTTTAGCTAAAGAGCCTTCCTACAAGATAAATCACCCTCAATGTAAATTATTCATATGCATTCATTGAAAACAGTTGGAGATGTAACAACAGAAGGCAGGCATCTGTTGAGTGTTACCTATATTTAAGGCAATCGTCATCAAAAATGTCCATGAGCTGTAAGACTTCACACGCATATTAAGAGTGGGAAAAATATACTAATGGTAAGTAATGTGTAGTCTGACAGCGACTGTTCTTTTTCCCTTTTTTACCGTTCTCTTCCTTTTTACTCCTTCATTCTGCTTTCCTCAGCTTGTCTCTGGCACCTGGGTTCTGGCAAAAACACAGAAGCAGCAATGTGCAAGCACATTAGCCTTGCTCTTAAGGCATTAGACACACAGCCATGGAGAATTGCCTCACACCATTTACGCACTCAAGCGTGCTACATGATGAGTCTAAACCTCTTCCCTTTACTTGCCTAGACACTCCCCCCTCCTTACTACAGTCCTGCTACAATCTTTTCACAGCCGAGGCCTCCAAATTTCCTGCTCACACACCCAGTGATACTTCAAGAGGTGTAGGCATCAGGGCGAGGACTGGCCAAATAAATTACATGCCGAGCTTCTGGGGGAAAATCAAAAACCACACACACACACAGATCTGAAGGTGCTCAACTCACTTAGAAAGTTAAAGCTGGGTTTTAGGACACTGCTAGATTCGATTATGACCTGTGCACGATAATCTTTAATCCCCATACACACATCGCTGACTACTATTTGTACATGACTGCTTAGCCTATGACTCATAGCTTCAAAATAATAGGATAAAAATGTACTTTTTGCTGCACTCTGAAACCTAAGGGACTGGATCAACATGCTGCATTTCACTTCAATGAAATAGTGAAATGAGTGTAAATTTATTCAAAGCCTGTCAGCCAGTGAGGCCGCTTGCCCATCTATTTATGCACATCTCAGGGAGAGATATAGAAATAGAGAGACAGGCAGTGAGAAAAAGAGGGAAGCCCTAGCACTTGTCAATTTTTTGTCATTCTAGTCGACGGGCATCTATGTTGATATTCTGAACTGGCACACCAGAACAGGAAAAGAATGTCCACCAAAGATGCGAGTAAGTTTCGATAAAAGTACACATTATAGCTGTGCATCATATATTTAAGTTAACTTTGCTGATGCAGGGAATAAAAACATTTTGACCTTTAAATTCAAGCTGAAAGCTAAAATGAGGTAATACGCATTATGTTCTTCTATTGTTTGTTTAAGAATTCACATACATTATACAATTATACATTATAAAATAGAAAGTTAGTACTGTAGAATTTACTCTGTATGTGCTTTCAATACAGCATATGATTAAGAGCCGTTAGTGTAAAAATGCTACACACTAAGTCACACAGAAGAAGAACAAAATAGCAATAATGAGTAAGAGGAAAAGAAACACATACAGATTGTATTTTCCAAACTTACATCTTTTACACTGTGCAATTTTATGTTGAAAAAGAATAAAGAAAAAATATACAGTACAAACTCTTTACAAAAAACTTAAATGAAATATGTTACAGATTATAAGCAGAGACAGATGTTAATGAGATGGTTGCAATTTCTCCAAGAACAGCCTGCCACCCAATTACCAGTTATTCACATGAATCTAGGTCCATATATGCTTTCTGTAAAGTTTAGAAAAATTTTTACACTGCTTAATAGCAATTTACTAGCGAATTAAAGCCACTGGTATAACCAATATTTTGGTTATAAACCCACAATTCAGTTGTATATTGCTTTTTTAACCCACAATCCCCCACTGTTGTCTGTTTAGTAGATGTGCCACAGACCAAATCCTCCAATTCGCTTTCTACTCAGAAAGTACTATGGGTTCTTTAGTTTCCTCACCCAGAGCAAGACATGGCAGGCTGACTGGCATCTCTAAATCACCTATAGTTGTCCATGCATGGTGGAGGTGGGAATAAAACCCCCAACCTCATGTTGTGTGAGTGTGTCAGCAAGTTTTTCTTGTGATGAATGAACTGATGACCAGGGTGTTCAGGGTAACCCCATAATGCCAGGTACCCAGTTACCATGTGCAGGATAATTGAAGATTGGATGGAAAGCTGTTTGACATTTATGAATGCTATATATTTCTGAAATTATTAGGGGTTGAGCAGCATAGGGGCAAAACCCCTATTGGATTCGTTCGCGAAGTGACTTCATTTTTGCTTTTCCTCTCCTCTGTGTTCCAATGTAAAGTACAATTTCTTCTAAGCAAAAAATAATCATATTTGGCATGCCAAGAGAACACAATATGATATGATACCATACCAACTTTGAGGTTTCTGGGACCAACGAGTCAAAAGTTATTTAATATTAAAAATTGGAAATATTGAAATAACTGCCATCGCAACATCACCATGGCAACTTAATCCAGCAAGTTGCCGTTGTGAAGCTGCGACAGCATAGTGGAGTTTAATAGTGACGTGACACACACAGTAGTGTTTCAGTACCAAAATCAAGTATGCATTTTTTCTACAACGCCCCATAAACGTTGACAAATAACTAAGAAGACGGTAGGATAAAATTAACAAGTTATTCTGTTTAGTCATAACGTGTATTTAACGTGAATTTAAGTTATGGATTAAGCCAGGGGTGCTCACACTTTTTCAGCATGCGAGCTACTTATAAAATGACCAAGTAAAAATGATCTACCTACTACAAAAATGCAAAACATT
>JAOUQX010000023.1:5993217-6004843 GCA_028566295.1 Liobagrus marginatus
AGAGAGAGAGAGAGAGATATTTGTACTTTTTCTTTTCTTTTCTTTGGATATTGTAAACAAATATGTGTGTGTGTGTGTGTGTGTGTGTGTGTGTGTGTGTGTGTACGCTTGTTTTCATGAATTTATAAATTCGTATAATAATATGGGTATTACACTGGTATTACAACATAAAAATGTTATATGAGGACATTTCATGAGTCCCTATAAGGAAAATAGGTTTAAAAACATACTAAACAAAGTTTTATTAAAAGTGTAAAAATGCAGAATATTGTGTGTGATGTGTAGGTTTAGGAGTAGGAGTAGATTAGGGGGATAAAATGTACATTTTGTACACTATAAAAACCATTACGCATATGGAATGTCCTTAGATATCAAAACGCGTGCGTGTGAGTTCATATGTGCGTACTTATTCTCTAGGCGTGTATCTGTTTCTATGGCAGCAAATAACTTCGGACATTTAACTGTTGACAATTAAATGCCATTATTATTCTATTATTAAGTTTCAAGTATCTAAGTACTTCAGTTCAAAGTCTCTGAAAATCTTTTCACCACGAAAGCTTTAAGCCACAGTGTGCTAATTATATAAATGCGACAGAATAAAGTATTTAAATGATAATCTACATGTGGGTTGGTATTTTTTTACTGAAAACTGCTGGGTAACTATAATGCCTTGTGATGCACTCTCAATCACTTATTTAGACTTGTTGTTATGAATAATAAACCCAGACTTGTTGTCAAACACAAACATGGCATAAACAAGGAGAAACAGTTCCTGCTTAAATCCATCCTTGCTGGTATAGCAGTGTGCATCCTGCCTCAGCCTCTGGGAAATCATCCGCCGATACGAACGAGAGACAGCAAAACAGAAAGTGAGAACTTTCAGAACTTGACAGCTATTTGGCTTTGAGGAGAAATTTTAATTGAATCAGGCAGAAGTAATGTACTGTATGACAAAAATAAATACTGCAATATTTAGCAGCAGACAGAGAGGGGGAACTTGTAACCATCTTTGGGCACAGCATGTACTTCTGTTCTCTTTGGCTGGTGATTTTTTAAGCCATTTAGGGCACAAAATGTTCAAATTCCAAATTAAATCAGCAATGTATTTCATTATAAAACAAACAAGGTTATAAAAAAAAATGATACTCATCTATCGGTCCATTTTCTGAAGCATTTACCTTACACAAGGTCAGGAGAAGCGGACACCCTCGGCAGAATATAACCTATCACAGTGCACGTTTTTATGAAAAAAAACTTTTTATTAAATAACATTCATTATTTGTTTGTATTTTTAACATTATTTCAGCATTTTTACTCCGTTGCCTTTTTAAACAGTTATTTAATAAGTCCTTGTAATTTTTGTCATAGGCTGTTTGCAGGATTTACAGGAACAAATTCCAGGGTCTGGTGTACCACTGACAATAAACTGACAACTGACAAAAACAATTTACTGACAATAAACTGACAAATGTAAATAAACTCCCAAATCTTGAATGATAATACTTATACTTATAAGACTAATACTTATAATAATGCGGATGATTTATCTTCTGCCATGGTCTCTGTGCAGGAGCTACTATTGACCTGTTTGGTGAGGGAGCTGCTAACATCAAGCTGAAGAAATGAACTGGTCATCCCTGGAGGGCCTGCTCGCTGGTGTAAACAAATACTCAACCGTTTTTGGTCGTGTCTGGTTCTCAGTGTTCCTTATCTTCCGTTTGTTGGTGTTTGTGGTGGCTGCACAGTCAGTCTGGGGAGACGATTTAAAAGATTTTGTGTGCAACACAGTTCAGCCAGGTTGCACCCATGTGTGCTATGACGAAACTTTCCCAATCTCTCATATTCGCTTGTGGTCCCTTCAGCTCATTTTAATCACCTGCCCATCTTTCATAGTGCTGGGCCATGTCAAGCTTCGTGAAATGAAAAATCTAAATAATGCTACCACTCCGGAAGGCAAACAGCTGTACGTTAACCCAGGAAAGAGGCATGGAGGCCTCTGGTGGACCTATTTATTTAGTCTTATATTTAAAGCAGTCATTGATGCTGGCTTTCTCTACATCCTGCACTACATCTATACAGGTTTTGACCTGCCTTCTCAGACAAAATGTAATATCTATCCGTGTCCTAATGTGGTGGATTGCTACCTGTCCCGTCCTACAGAAAAGAAGATCTTCACTATTTTCATGGTTACCACCTCTACCCTGTGTATCCTCCTGTGTATCATCGAGATGTGCTACATAGTGGCTAAACGCTGTACCAAGGTATTTCGTGGACACATAGAGAAAGAATGCAAGAAATATACTGATGAGTATAAACTGAGAGCTCTTCCCAACTTAACGATTGAATGTAGTATGGATCCTACTACAGCCACACACAGCCCCAGCAAACTACAAAAAGACGTAGCTGCTGATGAAATCTGTTAGTCATTGCTGCGTCTTGAGTACCTTACATATAAAAGACAGTAAATTTCAAGAGCTAACGTTATACTGTTGTGATAATGTAAAAAAATTTTAAGTGTTACTTTTGAAGTCATATGAACTGTAAAATAATTTTGTATAATCTGTGTAATTCTCAGTAATCTGGGTCAGTGATCAGAGGGTCGGTTCAAGCCTCGCACCAGGCAAGCTACCATCATTGGGTCCTTGAGCAAGACCCTTAACCTCGCTTACTCCAGGGGCGCCGTTTGTTCTGGCTGACCCTGCGCTCTGACCCCAGCGTATTCTGACAGATATGCTGGGATATGCGGAAAATAAAACATTTCACTGCATGTACGTGTATGTGACAAATAGGATCTGAAAATGTCAGTAGTCATTCAGATCTTCAATTATTATTATTATAATCAGAAATGCATTATTATACTGGAAAATATCAGGCCACCATTTAGTGTGTGAAGACATATTTTTGCTATGTATGTGAATAAAAAATATTTTCAAATCAATTATCAATCAAAGAACTCATCATTTTGTTTTCATCATAAGCTTCTGTGCAAACATCCTTAGAATGGCCATACTTGCTATAAAAGACAAATACTGCCCTCTGGTGGACAAACAAATATTATAAGAAACCTTCGCAGCTATGTCAGAAGTGTGTCATTTCACACATAGGCCTTCAGTGATGTCCTACTTCAATAAATACCTCTTATAATACAGTACCATCATTTATGACACCACGTGACCACGGCTGGAGAAATAGTATACAGAAACACACGTACGCACTGCATCACCTCAATTGTGCACAAAACGGGCCCTTTTCCAGCGCATTTAAAAATCAATAAACTGAGTTTATTAAACTCGCATCAGCAATTAAAACATATTAATAAACAAAATTAATTATAAAAACATATTAAACATAAACATATGAAAAAATAAATATAATGTTTGCACTCACCAAAACGGTAGACCTCCACAACACTTATTTCAACACACATTCCATTCTGCTTTCCTTCCTCAAGAAGACCTCATGACTTGATTGTACAGTTTATCAATACATCTCAGTTCGAACAATAAATCCCTTTCTATAGACATGGAGGCCAATGCTGAAAGCCGCGTCTGTCCAGTCGTGCTTCTTGCATATGTTTTAATTCGCTTTGAGGCCGAGAATGGCTGCTCAGCAGAAGCAGTGCGCACAGGGATTGTCACAGCCAAACAAGCCAGTGCATAAAGCTGTCCCATACTCTCACACAGCTCTTTGTTTCTATGAAAATCAAGGAGATCTGCTGGACTTTTCCCTTCAAAATAATCAGTCATGGCGTACATTACAGTCAGTTCTGTTTTTATTCGGGACAGGTCGAACAGTACGTCGTGATTTTCTGTTGAACTGCAAAAGGCTACTTATGGAAACTTTCTCCGGTATGTCTGAAAGTGCTGGGGTCGAGAAGGGAGAGAAACAATTATTTTTCTAACAATAATTAGATTTCTCTCTCTGCTAACTGGGTGTGGCTCCGGTGTGGCTCGGTTGGTCTGCGTTGAACTCACAGGTTGATTAGGCTATCCTTCTACTATTTGTTTTACGGCGGTAAGTGAGTATCCCATCACAGGGTGCGTACATGTCACGTTCCAGTTGAGGCCTAGAAGGCCTACTGTCAACAACTCGTGATCTGATTGGCTATAGCAACTGTCTATCAACTGTAGGTACATTGCACAGACGCTAGTATCGTGGATTCTGAAGGCCTCAGGCAAATTTCATACAGCCTGGCAAGCCAATGGCAACACAAGCTAGCTGAATTCTGATTGAATAAAAACTCTAACCTTAAAAAACACAGACATGAAGAGAATTTGAAAGTATTCATTTTTTTCTTATACGGTATTCATATTTTTTTCACTTTATTGAAAGTAAATTCAAAATTAAATGAACTTTTATCATATTATGATCATGATTTTTGTTAGGCCAGCAGAGAAAGCCTTGCTTGCCCTGATGGCCCACCACTGTATTTTAATATCTAAAATTATTTGCATTTTCCAGATTATTGATATCTTGTAACGTGAATCAGTGAACACAAAACTGACTTCATTTGATAAAGCAATAAAGAATTGCTGTAACAAATAGAAATCTGGCCCAGTCATATGCCATCTGTCACCAAAGCAAATATTGTTTGAATGTCTTGTGCTCATTTTCTGCACCCAAGAAACCTTTTGTTTATTTACATTTTCTGAAAGGCAAATTATATGATACACTATAATATGACCAAAATTGTGTGCAAACCCTTACACGCAAACACCTCAAAATGGTACCAGAGCTGGAAGCGCAGTTGTCCTGAATGTCTTTTTATGTTGTAACATTATATTATTCCTTTACTAAAACTAAGACGTCATACTGTGTTTCATGCTACGTGCTTCCACTTTTTTGTAAACCATATTAGTAAATTATTATCTTTGTTTTCTTACTCCAGATATGACTTTCCAGTTTAATCTTTTACTTTTCAAATCACTAAGATTTCTGCATTCGTTTTTTTTTAACTGAACTAAAATCTATTGTTTCGTTTGTCAAGTATGTGTGGTCAAGATTTTTTTCAATGCAGTGAAAGTAAATATCAAACTCAAACCGAAAATATTCATGTATAATTTAGTTTTTACAGAAATTTGAATTGGAGTTTTATTATATCTAAATGTTGTATCACGACATGGATAGGCGGGTAATCCATACGAATACTTTCCATTGAGGTGTGTCTCATGTGTGAGTCATAGTTCCGGGTTTAAGACTTTCCTGTGATTGTAACCAATAACAGTAGGTAAAGAAACACGTTGCATGACAGACACTAAAACGGACAAATCAGCTTGGAGAGGCGGGACCAAAAAAATCTAACGTTCGTACTCAACTCGAAGTTCCTTATTACAGTGAAATGAGTTTTTACGGGCAGGTAATGTAGCTTCCGGGTTTTTAAATATTTATGTGGTTAATATTTGCACTTTTGTGTTCTTCGTGTAAATTTTAGTGGTGATATTTGAATGGAAAAGGTAAATATCTGTTGAAAACAATCCCGGAACTTAAGATAACACAGGATATTTAGAGCTTTCCGTGTTTGTGCTAATGTATCAGGCAGATAACGTTAATTACCCAAAAAAAACAGTTTTTGTACACGTAGAGTACGTTTAATACGTAGAGACCTGTTCGTATCTAACATTTATCTAACATATTTATTTGTTATTTTGCGGATTGGTTCGCAAACAACGAGAAAATGACTGAAATTGCGTTCCGGTGATTACTAACGGGGAATGTTTATTAAAGTGAGCACATCTCTATAGTATACGTTGAAAATGGTGCTTAGTAAACTGCGTGCCTAAGATCAGTGAATGGAATGTTGTTTCCTTTATATTCCCAGAGCTACCCTCGTGCAGGGGGAAATATCCCTGGACAGCATCCTCCTCCAGGCAACCCATACGGAGGTGGTGCACCCCCAGGTGCTCCTGTAGGAGGGCAGTATGGAGGTCCAGCTCAATCCGGGGGTTCGCAGTATGGTGGGGTACCTGGAGGACAGTACGGAGGACCCTATGGTGGTTATGGTCGAGCTCCCGGAGCTCCTTACGGCGGTCATCAATCTTCCGGAAGCACTTACGGAGGATATGGGCAGCCTCAGGGTGGACCATATGGCCAGAATATTCCTGGAGGTGAAAAACATCAAGTGTTTGTCTGTTTAAAGGGTGCCAGTCCATTTTTCAACTATTTTTGACATATTAGATTTATTTGTATTTAGTAACTCCATTACCGAGTACAGTACTAGTGATTTGCAGTCCATCCGGCCTGATTTTGCTGATGAGGTCAAAAGTTCAAATCTTACACACAGTACCACAGCCTCTCCACCAGTTGTAAAGCCCCGAGTCTGTGATAATAAATGTAATACGTAAATCAAAAAAACTAAAAGTGTTGAGGATCTACTGACAACTTTGTTTATTTTTTTTTTACTGCAGCTGTGACTCATATCTGTTATTTTTAATGGGTTGTAGTTAGAATACACATAATGTGTGGCTTATAAATATCATGTACAGGTTATATCTGTAGTGGGAATAAAACAACTTTATGTAATATTGTTAAGTGACTGTGTGCACTGAGTGTAGTAAGGTGGTTAGCACTCCTGCCTCACAGCAAGAAAGTCATGGGTTTGATTCCTGCCCAGGGTCTTTCTGTGTAAAGTTTGCATGTTCTCTCCGTGCTTGAGTAGGTTTTCCCCAGGTACTCTGGGTTCCTCCCAACTTCAAACACATGTGATTGGGCATAGGTGAAGTGGCTACTCTAAATTGTCCATAGGAGTGAATGTGAGTGTGAATAGTTGTCTGTCTTTAAGTGAAAGCCCTGCAAATAACTAGCAATTGTACAAGGTGCCAGTTGCCTCATGCCCTAAGTTAGCTTGGATAGACTCCAGTGCTCTTGCAACCCTGAACAGAATAAGCGCTAGATAATGAATGAATGAGTGTGTAGTAAGTATTCCCAAGTGGCCTACAGCAAATCTGCTTTCACACCAAATTTAAATATTACATTCAGACAGTGTTACAAGCTATTCATTATCTGACTGTATCTGTTGTTTTTTTGTTTTGTTTTTTATCACTGACATGATTAACTTCTATTTCATCCATTGGATAAACTGTAAATTTTTTTCTTGTCTTTGTTTCTTTAGCTGTGATGCTTTTTCAGTTATGTCCACTTGAGAGCATATTGATTTTCAGTACTACGTGACAATTTTTCAAATTGCTTTTATGTTCTAGGTAACCTCCCACAAGGAGTTAATCCCGAGGCATATCAGTGGTTTCAGACTGTTGATGCCGATCGCAGTGGCTACATCAACCTGAAAGAGCTAAAACAGGCCCTTGTCAACTCCAACAACTCCGCATTCAACGATGAAACCTGCATGATGATGATCAGTCAGTAGCTTTAGCACAGCTTATAACTGGCATGTCTTGTTAAATAGATGCTCCCGATTAAGCATATTAATAGTGAATGTGGATGGCTTAGTTAGTCAAGCAGCAAAATATTCTTGGTATCGGAATCCAGATATTGATAAACCATTAGGAAACTGTTTTTCAGATATGTTCGACAAGACCAAAACTGGACGCATTGACGTATTCGGCTTCTCGGCTCTCTGGTTATTTTTGCAACAGTGGAGGGCGATATTTCAACAGTTTGACCGTGACCGCTCAGGTTCCATCAACGGCAGTGAGCTGCATCAAGGTTAGTTAGACAGAGGACATTAAAACTGCCACTTCTGCCATACTATTTATGTTTGTGTTTGGTGGGCCAAAATATCAGACACTACAGGTTCTCCTAGACTAAAACTTGCTATTAAAACATATTCGTAGGTTTTCAACTTTTACACGTTTGTGTATGCTGCTGCCACAACAGTGTCTTCCTTAAAGAGCTTTTTCTACAGATCATTTCTTATAAGAGTTGTGTACAGCGTTTAGTGAACCAGGGATAGATAAAGGTTCAACGTTGGCATGTGTTTTATTTGCTGGACCTTTTGTTATCTATTAAAATAATGGCCTTGTTTATGAAAATACCCACACAAGATATATTTGGAATGTGTATGGTCTGTGCCACTGCTTACAGAACACAAAGATCGGAGTGCTCGTTTTCATATTGTAGGTTTTCATAATATCAATATTTTAATGACAAGACCTGCTATAAAATTTAATCAGCAATATATATTAAGGCTGCATAAAATGACAATGATTTCCTTGTCAAAATGTATCATCGTACAACTATGAATGTTTGACATTTGCAGAAGTGACTCTTTATGAGTCTGTATTTTTATCTTCATTTCTTATGACCATTAACGTATGACTCTTCTGTATTTCCTCAGTACTCTCTCAGCTGGGTTATAACCTGAGCCCGCAGTTCATTCAGAACCTGTTGAGCCGTTACTGTGTCCGTGGCACGAATAATGCCCTCCAGCTCGATTCCTTTATCCAGGTGTGCACACAACTTCAAAGCATGACCCAGGCCTTCCGTGAGAAGGACACCGGAATGGCCGGCAACGTACGCATGAGCTACGAGGATTTTCTCTCCTGCACCATCACACGGCTTATGTGAAGATTTACATTCCGTTAGATGACAGTTTTATCCTGTCAGTTGTAAAGGGTGACCACTTTTTCATGCCAAAGACCACAGGACACTTGTGTTCCTTCCTAACCTCCCTCCTAACTTTTTTTTTCTCTTTTTTCTTTTTGCAGTTTACCTCCTCTTGACCTAAATGCTGCTTGCTTTATTTGTTGTTTCTTTTTCAAAGTGCACGTTGAAAAAAAAAAACAACTAACAAGTAGTGACTAGTTAAATGTGCCATAATTGTGTATGTAATGCCTAATAAATAAGTGTATAGGAGGACTAGCTCACTCAGGAAGTGAAGCTGCATTATTAAATCTGCTCCCAATTATGTATTTTGTAATGCTTTATTTTAGTCACAATATTTTATTGGAACTGCATTTAGTTAAAATTGTTTAGTTGCTATGTTAGTAATAATTATATTGTCTAACCAATCATAGATATGGTACATTAAGATTGACTTATTGTAAGGTTTAAGTCCAGAAGTGTGACATTTGAAAAATGTTTGCATTCAATTCATTTTTAGCTGGTTCACAACATTGATTGTTTAGTACTAGAACATGATGCTGCACCTTCTCAAATGAATTTAAAAACTAAAAATGAACGTCATGTGATGCAAAATTCAATAGAATTGTTTTAAAATTCTGCCAATCGTTACGCAAATTAAGTTTTTTTGCCCCAGAATAAGTCAAATGTTTGGATATTCGAATATGTATAGAATGTGTTATGTGATAGAAATTAGAGAATTTTAATTATGATTAGTACTGTACAAAAGGTAAACTGCATTTGATGGATCTTCTCAGAGGTCCCTATTTCTCTTTTTTTATATATAATTGAGGTATTATAGTTAGTTATCTTTCATTAAATCAGAATGCGATTTGTTTTTTGGCCAAGTGTGCAAAATTCGTCTTTGTGTCAGGAGCTCTCACAAAATAAGCAGTGCAGACATACATATGAATTGAGGTAGTTACAGAAAATAACATTGTGTGTAAATAGGTTCAACGCAAACATTAAAAGCAAACATCTAATGTGTTGTTTGGAAATGGAACAAGCAAGAATAAAAAACCTATGGCTCCAGTAAATTAAAGGATATTTATACATTGTTTTACACTATTTAAATATAGTAGCTTGTTTTACATGATGAACGCTAGGTGTCGTGCGTAAACCGCGGGTTCAAAGTGTCATGACGCGTTGAAACTGATGACATTCCAAGCCAGTGACGATGCGAGCGTCGGTGTACGTCGGCAGAAGAGCCGGGACCTAAAAGCAGGAAGTGGGCGTTTGACGCAACTGTGAAAGAATGGCGGAATTTCTCTGAAGTACAACCAGCAGGTAAATAGTTCAGTCTTATTGGCTTTATAAGTATTTACTAATCGTATTGCAAGTAAATGTGATTTAAATTGACGTTATTAAACTTTATATGGAGTGTAGATAGGTACACTGTCACGCGGTTCGCGCCAAACATTAGTAGGTAACGTTAATGGAGGCATCGAGGACAACACCATTTTAACTTACGCCAACCTTTAAACGTTTTATGCAAATGAAGTGCCTGTGTAAATTTAATAAAGGTGTTTGTAATTACACAACGGTAACGCAAAATAATGCTATATATAATGTAAAAGCTTTGGTCACATGTTAGCAACCTGCTAAGTTGTAGTACATGATGGTAGGTTTGTATTGTCGTAACTTTTATAATGTTACGTTATTGCAGATAACTCCCGTACACGGTTGACAAGCAGTTTATTTATTTTTGTTTGTTTATTTATGTATTATTTAGACTGCTCTGAGTTTGAGTCGTTTGTGCCACAATGTGGCCGGTGTTGTGGACCGCCATGCGCACTTACGCGCCCTACGCGACCTTCCCTGTGGCCTTCGTAGTGGGAGCTGTGGGCTATCACCTGGAGTGGTTCATCCGGGGACCTCCCAAAACCCCACAGGAAGAGAAGGGTGTCGCGGAGCTTCGCGAAGACCGGAAACTCGAGGAGCTGGTGGGCCGAGACAGCACACAAGTCCTCAGCCTGAAGGACAAACTGGAGTTCACCCCCAGGGCAGTACTGGAAAAGAACCGGCCTGAGAAAAGCTAGCTAGAAATGATTATAAAGATAATATGCTGCATGTAAGGCCATATTATTGTTGTTTACCATGTGGGTTTATGGTGATCGAATCCATTACAATGCAGCTTTCCAGCCTGGCTCTTGCACACATTGACACGTTTTTCACCTGATCTGAATGAAAGTGGGTGTGATTGAGCAAGGGAAGACACTAAACTGTCAAAGGCTGGGGATCTGGACATGGCATGATAATGCCCTGTTCTTTAATGCTCACTTACTGGAAATATGACTTCAGAACCTTTTCCCATTTATGTCCAGGTGCAGGTTCACATGACTTTATACCAGATTGGAAAACGTTCTGAAGCTTCTGTAAATATCCCCTTTCACTGCTTATTGTTAGACTAAGCAAGAAAGAAAAAAATGTTTGTTGGGGATGAAAGTAAAGAGATGCTGAACTAAAACAATGATAAGAAATGGAAATAAGTTCCCTTATAAGTGTCCCTTATAAGTGTTGTAAGTCTTGTAAGTGTACAATGATAAACAATAAAATGCATTGTTGGCACATTCATCATTTCTGTCTATGCAAAGACTTAATAATCAACTGATTTTAAAATTGTGTGTAAAAAGTTTACTTGATCAACCCTGGTGTCATTCTAGTGGTTGCATATTGGGTTAAAGGAAAACTTCATCCTAAAAATCATTTATATTTGTAAATATGCCTGGTTTATTATTTAGTAAAACTCTGTAGGTTTGTTTTTCTCTAGCCCTCTTATTCAGTCGTGTGCTTAAATAGCCATTAGTCACATTTCACACATTTGCCCCAGGATCTTGTACAGAACATAAAAACCAGCCATTCAAAAATGTACTGGCAGATCAGTGTTTTTAGGGGGAGAAATTGAAATGCAATTGAACCTAACCTTAACCACATGTTAAGAACACACATGTTGAAAACATGTTAAAAACCACATGTTGCACACACACATGCACATTTGCACAGTAAAATGTTAAAATCTTCAGTATAGAAGGTGTATATATGTACAATTGTA
>JAOUQX010000023.1:6022126-6039548 GCA_028566295.1 Liobagrus marginatus
TATTATTATTGTTATTGTTATTATTATTATTATTATTAATAATAATAATGTCTTGTTGTATCATACTTACTATTAGTAGTATATTATTTTAGGGATTAAATCAATCCCTAAAGTAAAATATGTCATTTTCAGGCGTAATTTCTATAATGAAATAATATAATAATATAATAGAAGAAATGTAGTGAATAGAACAGACCCCCAAAAGTGAACTCTCTCTCTTTCTGTCTTTCTCCCCCACACACAAACACACACTAAAGTCAACTGTGACCCTATGATTCCTACCTGTCTTCAGTTTTTCCTGGCCTTATGATGATCCTGTAATTCCTGCATGTCAGTTTAGGAGATGATACAGAGCTTGTAATGAATCCACTGCGTTCCTGTTATCGTCAGAAAGAGAGCAGGGAGAGAGGAACTTTCCCAGGCCCTCCCACAGGAACCAGGTCCAGGAAAAGGGATGGGCGTGTTCAAAAATAGCCCGCTTTCTCTTCTGCCCTTACACTGCCTAAATGTCATCTCCTGACAGATTCAACCCTTGGGTCATGGAGCTTAAACATTTGTCTCCTGACTCCTCAGTGATGTCCTTCCAATTCTAATGAAGTGCTTAGCATTCACCATTCAACATTCTCATATTTTTGTTTTGACAGCCAGCTGCATAGAGCTGACTGTTTACAAGGTCATTTAGATAAATTCAGGTGCATCCAATGGTTTGGGATTAAAGGATTAAAAATGTGTGAAATTTACAGTAAAATCTTCATTTTATTAACATTGTAAATCATGCATTATTTGACATGTTTGGACCATCAGTTAAGCTTTTCATTATCTTGCTAAACTTTTATGATGTTAATCTCTTTGTTTTAATTGTGTCTTGTAACAACTCGTATTCAAGTGTACCTAAATGCTTGGATGTGGTCATAAATAAACCAGTATACAGATAAAAAAAAAAATTAAAAATTGATCGATCGTGCCATCTGCATTTCCGTTCATCACCACAAGGTGGCACTTTCGATTATGTAACAGAGTTTACGGTTCGATGCCAATTGAACAGCATGAAAAGGAGATGTCGATTAAATGCGGGAATAAAATGTAATATTTACATACGTGTGCTTGTTAATCAAGTGGGTCTCCTATGGATAGTTCCTAAATGAAATTAAATATCTTATATAGACACCAGCTTAATTGTAAATACAAGGAAATGCATGCATAAATATAATACAGTATTTTGCATGCCCTGCTATATGTAATGCAGTTACTGATTGTATGATAAAGTGATAAAAAAAAGTCTCTATTATTTCCCTGCTGGCCAAACTATTACATTAAATTGAGGCATGGTTTATTTTACTCCCCATCATTTATGTTTTTCAATGAATTTATAGAGAGCTAATTTATGGTAGTGATTTGCCTAAAAGCCAAAAAGTGATGGTTCATACAAATTGTTATATTTTAATTGGTTGGAAAAAATACAAGGCCTATTTGAGGCAACTGCAAAAAGCAAGCATTTTCTAAAGTCTGTTCAATTGGCAATGAGTAATTCTATCAAATGCTTCCCTCACTGGCGCGTCATTATGAAACCATTTTGATTGTAGGGAATTAGAGGCTGTGCTTCTGTGAATAAGGTCATTTATAAATGAGGATGTGTCGTTACAGCACGTCCACGTCCATAAATCAGAAACCTATTTGAGTGGTAGATGTAAATGTCCTATCTCTAAACAGAACTAAATATTACAGGAAAAGAGGAATTTAGTACTAAGAGGTTGTTTAGTCATTCTTCATAGTCCACAAGCCTGCTTCTGGGAGGGACTGGCTATGGTTGTGTACTAAATTCAGAATTGACCTTTAACTGTGATAGGACATGGGCCCCTGAGGGTGTTAGCTTTTTTTCTTTCCAATTATGAAGCTGACAAAATAGGTTCTGGTGTCGTGATTCTTGTGACCTACACCATCATGATGGTTGTACATGAGGGTGTGGCAACACAGTGTTTTAGTGTACGGAATAAACTATATAAATGTAATATAAAAAGCTGTAATTAATCCGAATGTAAACAGTTATTCCTCCTATATGTGTTCATTATTCTGGCTTCTCCTGTAGTGATAATCATAATTTTAACTTTTCCCTATGCATAATGACATGAACACATTCATAATGTACACTATCAGCTATGACAACACCTCCATAACTGTGCAGATATTTCATTGGCAAATGGATAATAATGGATGATGTCTGCTAATACTATAAATAAATGTTTTGACTTTGCTGTTAAAAGGTAAGCATCAATGGATGTGTTGGGATGGATTCTCTCTTTATTATCTATGGCATTGATTCTTTGCTGTTGTTACTCATCACAATTGTGTATGACATTCATTATATCTGCTCTGTTCTAAGTACCTTATATTTGTTAGGGTTTGGGCTAGGGTTAGAGTCAGGTTTCAGTTTGTATGTTACTTATGGAAAATGTGTTTTATTTTATGTTACCTTAGACAGATCACACCAGGAGCTGTAAAGTGGCAAAACCAACCACTGCACCAGCATCTGGGCATTAACAAGCTGCCACTCTTGGCTCCTTGAGCGAAGACCTGAAGACCTCTCCAGACTCCAGGAATGTTGGGTCACTGCTGCCCCTGCACTCTAACCCCAACCTCCTCTTCTGGGATGCATAGAGAAAATTAATTTTACTGTGCTGTAATGTATATGTGACAAAATTCAAATCTTTGATGTCTTCTTTGTTAACATATTTTCCTGATTGCTGTCTTTCTCTCCACTTTAAACTGCAATTTAGAAACATGGTAGCAGTATTATGAGCATCAAACCCATCATGGCTCTGTAGTGAAACTGATCTTCGGTCAGAAGAGCATTTTTTCGCTCTACTGTTTGAGGCCGCTGGCCAAGGTGCTGAATTCATGATCAGCATCAAAGCTATTTACGTAAGGTATTTTACTGTTTCCTCAAATAACTACTGTGTGTAGTAAAGGCAACTTCACTGTAATTAACTGAGATTTTTTATAATGTCCTTCTTGAATAAGGGATGAATACGGATAATACACTATAGAATTAAAAAATGAAAAAAGGACTCTGAGCGTGCGTGCGTGCATGTGTGTGACGTTACTTCGCATTCATTGACACAACATCTGAGATTTTTTGTCGCTGGAGGTGGTAAATGTCGCTTGTGAAAATTGCATGCCAATCCAGTCACAAGTCCTCTGGGGAAGTGGAGAAAATATCGGCACTTAATGAATCATTGAGCTTTCCAGTTTTCCTCAATTCGTTCCACACAAAGCCAAGTCTCTTAATGACAGTGAAAATTAGGCTGTAATAGTTTTTGTTGCTTTGTGGTGACATATTCATCTTTCGTTCCAATTTGTAATTTCCTATGCCTTCATAATTACTTATTTTTTAAAGATGATTTAGAGTTCTAAATACTGCTTTGTCTCTGTGAGCCATTTCAGTGCTAATTTTTATGCCATTGTTTAAAGTTAACGTTATTTGGCAGCTCGTCTGAGCACTATATCTGTATCTGCCTTTTTATATACCATACGGACAAAGTATTAGGACACCTGACCTTCACGTGCATATGCATTTTTGAAACTTTCCAGATTTAGTCTCAATATTACTAATAACCGCCACACTTCTAGAATTTGAATATTCAGCCACTATAATATTAGTGAGGGCTTATGCCAGATGGAAAGGTGCAGTCTGTGCTCCAGTTTATCTCAAAGGTGTTCAATGGGGTTGGGCCAGAGTTGGTTCTGTGAAAGACTTTTAAGTTCTTCCAGACCATCCATAACACACCATGTGTTCATGGAGCTCAGGGGCTTTACGCACAGAAGTGGAGGAAGAATGTGGATCATTTTTAATCTTACTACTCTACTTTATTGAATTTGTGTGAAGTTTTCAGTAGTGAGCTTATTGTATATTCAGTTGTCCTCGTTTATTTAATATTTCAGAATACACTGTGCCTATCGATGAGAACACCAGCTGTGTTCAGATATACTGTACTGAACACATGTCTTATGAGAGCCTGAATTAGGTTATAACCCGAAGGATGAAAATGTACAGTTCATAAAAATTGGCAAATCAGAGTTACTGTTTTATGCATATATAGTCATTTTAATCACAAGGCTATAGTTCAGAGTGTAATGTTTAACTACACTCAACCACTAAAGTCTAAGAATTGTATATTAATAGACTGAGATATAGTGCATCAACAAGGACATAATGGTTAGCTTTTATGCTACAAAGATGCATATGCTTGTCTTGATGCCATCAACCTGCTATTATTACTCTCATAACAACGCACCCATGTAACTCAAACTGTAGCTTCAGCCATCGCCTTGTACTGATAAACATGGACTCAACATCTGCTTAATTGTACCCAACCCACTTCAATGCCTTACAGCAGTTACTTATCACAGATCTCTCCTGAAGGTAGGAAGGCCATGTCCATGAGGTGGGGAAAGTAATTGATATAAATCGCTAGGACCTAATTATACACATTGCAAAGTCTCATTGAAATTGAATGACAGACTTGCTCCTCATGTAATTGCATTATATAACATGTCAGCAAGTTGCTCTGTCCTGAAGTACGCTCAGAAAAAAATAGTGAAATGAACTGCCATGTCCTAACGGTAGTAGTATTTATAAGTACACTTTCGTACCTTTTAGTATGCATCTTTTACCTAGAATGATGCAGTGTGTAGTGTACATTTACAGCATAAAGGGATGTACAATCCAGTCATGTCCATTAAATGTCTTTAAACTTACAGTTCATAAAAAACAAAACAAAGACATCCCTTAAGACTGAGGGATTTGCTCAAAACACAATTAGGATTTTTACAATTATTGAGGTAAAAAGGAATAAGACCTATTATATCTGCCTGAATTGTAAATACAATTATATTAATTAATAATTAAATATGTGGTTTGAGGTGTGAGTGAGTTGGGGTAAAAATTAGGATGCACCTTCGATGTACCTTCACTGGTAGACATGTAAAATGGTTATTACAGTAACTTACTGGCATCGCATTAGTAATTCAACCGTAATTTTATGGAGTTACGAGAATATGTTTTGTGCGCAAAGAAAAAAAAAGTATTAAACGATTTCCTCTCTTCCGGGAAAAAAAAATCCAGTAGGTCGCAGTTTGTAGTGGTTGACGTCACAAAAAATTCCCATGATGCAAAGGGAAATACAGTTATTTACTGTAAATAGAATTTTCGGTATTATGCTGGGTGAAATAAAAAAAAACTGTACAAATGACTGATATATCTAACAATGTTGAACTATGACACAGCCCCACGTTGATACTTTTACTATCCTTTTGGCAAGTTTATTGTATGTCTCTGAGCCTGTAGAGTGTAGCATCATCTAACGTGCACACTTTTCTGTATAAAGCCTCTCCTCCTCTTCTCTTAGCCACGCCCCTCCCCTGAGTACCGGGCCGCTTTGGACCAATCGGATTTGAGCAGCGCTGGGACGGAAGGGAATCCTGAGCGCGCGGAACATCACAACCAGCGGCACATAACAGACCTGCAGCGAGCTTTGCGCTTCTCACCGGATTTCTGTACTGCTCAAAAGCCGAGCCTGCTGCATACAGGAATATTGACTGAACCGTTGTCCAGTACGAGTACGAGGATAATTCAAGGCAAACCTGCGAACTCCAAAGTAAGGTAGGTCTCTTTCAGAAAGGAGTTTCGTCAACCAATATCTCGGTGTCGGGGTTAAGGAGGCTGCTGCAGGTATTAATGGAAAACCGGAGCTCTGGTATCTTTATGCATTGAGTATTGTTTTTCATGTACCGAGTGTAAAATCTCTTGAAAGTTCTGTCATGTTCATGACATCCCATACAAACAAGTCCGCGGACAGGCGATTTTCACTTTACACATTTCGACTATCCGTTGAAAATTCTTGTGCGCATGCGCAGTAGAGCCGTGAACGTTCGGAAACACTGCACTCCAAAAGCACGGATACGAACCCAATTGTAATTGCCAATTGTCTCATTCACTTTTAATAACGGAACAAAACAACACGGGTCAGTGAACAATGTGACAGGACAATTCTTATAACTGATTCAGAAAACCAGTCCATATGTTTTCCAGCATATATCTTAAAAAAAAAAGATTAACATATTTATTGTCTACACACTTATGTTTTCAGATACAGCTCTAGTGTCTAGTTATCAACCATATCACTTTTTATTATGGCTATTTTTTATTCTGAAACCAAATTTGAGAATTGGCTTTGTTTAAATGGGTAAATGCCATATATCGTTACTACATTAACTTATATTAAGTATACCATCATATACCAACGCTGAGTACAGGAAGGCTGTGCAATGCAACAGTCACATTTGGTAAAACCAGTTCAATACGTTCTTAAATTCTTTTTAATGCTTTTAATATGAACTACTATTCAAATAAACTTACAATGAGAAAAAAAGATGTGACGTGGAAGACAGTGTTTTCATTTCGCCCTTCCAGAAATAAGAATGGAGCTGTATTATTTAAAATCTTTTCCAAATCTACCTCCTGTTCAATGGTGCACTAAGCTAGATCAACATCTTCTTCTTTTTTACTTCAAATTATGATGGTGTGAGGCCTTGACCGTAACACATTAGATAATAAAGGAAATTACATTCTTAAAAATGCAAAGTATGAGACAAAAGATCAGTGAAACTGCATAGATGAGCTGTAAATTTCCCCAGCATCATTATCAGTTTGCTTGTCTCCACTGACAAATTCCTTGTGTGTATAAACACACTTGGTAAATAAAGCTGATTCTGATTCTGATTATTCAGACTTTAAATCATACATAGTCAGAAGTAAAAGCTGAATGAAACAGGCATACGCTATGTAAATAGTATACACAAAAAAACAAAGATAATACTCTGACAAACATTCACGAATCATATGTTCAAGGAAAGCTCATTCAATCTCTGAGTATACACACATCACTTCTCTGTATCTTATGCTTATTTCCAAAGTCCCACATCGACGTTGATAATTTACATAATTCGAAAACCTTACGTTGATAAGTATAATAATTTATCACTGTCACAATGAAAAAACAATGATGCCCATTTATATTCTAAATCATTGATACACAGAGATACACAAGGGTGCGCTTACAAAGGCACACACAATGAGTCACTCATACTTTAGTGTATGACCCAAACGTAATATACCACACTTAAACTCACCCATTCACTCGCGTTCTCTGCTTTCCTGTTCTGACAGTCTGTTTTCCCAAATCCATATCCTTCATCTTCAGAATTAAAAGGTGTGACTAGACTTTCAGTCATTTTACGTATTATAGAAACATTTTACATTTACAGCATTTAGCATTTACATGATTAATAAACAAGACTGCCATATAGTGGCTCTCTCTTAGTTTTACTTTTTATAAGATTTTTCTGTGTCTGAAATGATCTTTGCCTCAGCTCAAGCAGAGATGCTCAGATCAGTGCTTTTGACTAAAATGCCTACTTCAATACATGTGTGATTTTAGGGCCGGTTAAGGGGGTGCAATGTTTCATTGCGATTTCAATTTCAAAAATGACTCATAACCTATACATGCGCATTAACTTTGATGGGGCCGTGAAACAATTTCTTCCCCAGATTGAATGATTAACTCAGAGTTACAGAGCAATAATGAGCTAGTTAGTTATTTGTAGGATTTGCAAAAGAATAGAAGGTCTAAATAAGAGTATATTGATAATGAAACCTACGGTATGCCAATCTAATAAGAATTCTAAGATGGCAACAGTATTAAGCATCCAATACAGCAGCCTCTCTGTTGAGAACATTTGCTACACGGACCCATCAACATACAGCCCTCAAGTAGAGCATCTTAGCTCCAATAAGCTTTTATAAAACATATACACCACCAGATTTTAAAAAGGGACAAAAATCTAGTGACTACAGATTTCTGAACCATTTTTTAAACAGGCTATATCCGAAATGAAATCATCACAGGAAGCATAAAGTGTAACTTACCTCGAACAATTAGCGGTGGGATGTTGAGCAGGCTGTCACTCCTGATCACATTAACAGCTGTGGCATATGGCGGCAATAAAAATGAAATCTGAAAGTACAGAATAGAACAGAACTGTGCCTAAAATAGTACTGAGTAAATATAACAATCAGAACCTTCAAAGCATTCTACTACACAATGTTTGAGTGATCCAGGTTAATTAAAAAAATCACTTTTACATGGAATTTATAGTGTTACAAGATTTATATCAAGACTGTAAACCCACAGGCATAGCCTATAAAATATCACCACTATGTCATGCTTTTCTCAGGCCATTATCATTAACCCAAGTCACCCTGGTGGTATGTAAGTTCTTGAATCAATTGTAGAACCACTGCTACACATATAACCTTCCTTTTATTTAACACCACTAAGGTGGAACTAGTAAAGTATATCAAAGTACAATAATTTACAAGGATTTATAGAATGTTCCAGTAAATGTGCTGTTAAACTGTCTTACAGTTACACTGTCTGTGTAGGGGGCAAGTGATGTTTTCTTAATTAACTAAAGTCCAAGTGCTTTTGCATGCATCTCTTTGACTTATTCAAATCAAATTCAGATCTTATTTGTCACATACATGCAGTGAAATGTTTTTATTCTGCATATCCCAGCATATGAATTTGAACACTGGGGTCAGAGTGCAGGGTCAGCCAGAACGAACGCCACCCCTGGAGCAAGTGAGGTTAAGGGCCTTGCTCAAGGACCCAATGATGGTAGCTTGCCTGGTGCGAGAACCCACAATCCTCTGATCACTGGCCCAGAGCCTTACCATTGAGCCACCACCACACCGCAACCTTATAGGTTGTATATAGCTAATACCATAGCATGGGAATGTCTGCCTATGCAAACATCCCAATAAAGGAGGACAAACATGGTCTAACATTGTCACTTGAAAGCCTAATGCTTCTTAAATATTTCACCTTTCAGCTTTCTTTTTTAGACCCATGACCAGAAAAATGATGTCATTTCGGTTACGTTTGATGTGCAGATTAGGTGAAACGGAAATGGTATAATAGTGAAATAAATGAAAGGGATAAATAAATAAAATAATTCCCTTAAATAAAAGGGAATTTGGGGTTTATGTTTGTATAGTATATACTGATGTATAGTATAAACATGGATACACCTGCTTGTTGAACCTCTCAGTCCAATCCCATGACTACTAATGTAGTTCTGTGCTATATTTTGAAATAAATATTTGCAAGTGTTTACACGTCTATATTAGATCTCTCTGTCCACAAGGGCATTGTCATTCTGAAACATGAAAACGATTTGTGACAATTGTGCTGCCAACTTTGGTGGATAATAGTTTTGAAAAATGCCTTAATGAAGGTCTGATGTCCACATTAGTTTTGGCCATTCAGATACAGTATGATGGATAAAAGGTTTTTATTGGTTTTGTGGAATAGCATCTTCCAACGTTATGTGAAATGTATGTTGGCTAGATATGATTCATTTCCAAATGGCATTTTAAATATTGGTAGACGCGCTAATCCAGAGCAACGTGCAAAGCTGTTTTGAGTCTCTATCAGTGAATAGATCAACGCTAGTTCGTTATATCACTGTACAAATGAACAGTACCATAAACGGTTGTAAATCACTGCGATCGGCCACATTTCTTTGTAATGTTTGTCAGTGCTTTATATTTATCTTGCTCCTGTTGTTTTTTGCTCATTATATTATTTATGACCAGTAATAATACAGCCAGCATTTGCCACACTATTATACGCTTTGTGGAACAACATGCCAGCTCTTTTTATATTGGAAGAAATTGCACTGTGATTTACTTGCAAAACGTCAACACTTTGGTACCACTAGCGATAACGATCACTGGCTTAGCCAACTATATGTTAAAGAGTTTGGTTGTGTGTTTTTATTAGCTGTGTCAAATGGAAGATCCAACGTTACTAAAACAGCCTTAATCTCTGCCCACAGAGCTCTCAGCACTCTCCACCAGGGTGGGCTCATTATTCAAGAGAACAAGAATCAGTCACAGGCAGGACTATATAGTCTCGGTATTTGAGGCAGCTGTACAAAGTTGCACTTTGTTCCTGTTTTAGTTCCTGCCATGGAGGTGTGACAACGAAGTTTACCTTTTTCTTCCTGGCAGCCCTGCTGTTCACTTCATACAGCATCAGAGGATGATAAGGTATATTCAGCAGTTTTTGTCATAGCCTGACAGTTATATCCATCCCACTTAGCATTCTGCTCAGTTAAGCTTAGGCTTGTTAGACGTCAATATTTGGGCAGATCCCTGAATGAAATATAGAGGTTTTCTTTAACTACACGTTTATACAATTATATATATATAAAAAAAAACGAGTTACTCTGTGTTTGCAGAGGCCAAACAGCTACACACTAATGCAAACAATAGGCCATGTGTCTGCTGTAAGGATACAGTCGACTGTGGCTAGAATAGTAATGAGTCGAACACTAAAATGAACATCACCTACGGTGTGTGCACTCTCATCTGCTTTAACTATAACTAAATTAGCAAGAAACGAAGCATTAGACTACTCTTTCTTAGCGCTTTGAATTCAAGTCCTGACAAGATAAGACTAGGAAAGAGGCTGAGCATGACCTTGTAAAGTTGCATTTTTACTCATGGTCACAGTTTAGTGTTGCCGGTTGGCAAGGAAACATTCACGTCGGAATTCTCTTGGCAGTCTAAAACAAAATTTCTTTTCTTGTTTGCATTCCTCCCTTTATTTATATATTATTCATTTTTTAATTCTAATCCACTAACCTTCCTCTATCACATAACAGTCACCAGCGAGGAAGGGTGGGGCTAAACACATGCTCCCTTTGAGATTTGTAATGTTGACCATTGCATCTTTTCTGAACTGCATAAGACCAATGTAGAATGCATGAGCTCACAAACCCTAACAATTAGTTAATGTCAATTTGATTGGTGGAGGTAGACGGTACACCATTTCTCCAAGTCAAAGTACACCATTTCTCCAAGTTATGGCCAGTTTGATTTCTTGACTCCTTTGTGGATGACCCTGGCACTGTTAAGATGTAAGCACAAGTGTTGCAGGTGTCTGGTGAATATGAAATACTGAGACAAAAAATCAGTTATTATTAAATCATTTAAGATATGTAATGAGCTTTGTATGACCACAGAGCTATTTACACCATCTTTTTATACCAGTCCATTAGTGTATTTCAGTGAAAGGGGTATGTAAACATTTTTATAATGAGAGGAATTTGATAAGACAATGCTTACATTACAATCATTACATGAAATTCATTCAAATTAAATACATTTATATAAAATACCCACCTCATTCAGTTAAACACAATTCTTATTCAAATTGGTTTTATCTGTATATCTTTCTGTGATAGAGAAGTATATTTAACATTTTTAGTTTGATCTATCAGGACTACTAAGCCTCATCTTAACATCACTATTAACGCACCGCATACAGGTATGTTTAATGTAACCATGGCAACGGATATATGGTTAACTACAACCTGCACTATTCTCTAAGATGTTATTTCTGCTATTGCTATTTTATTATTCTGTTATTATAATTATTTACCCTCACACTAAATCTGCAGTAAAGCCACCTTTCTCTTGAGCATGCTTTTATACCATTATATAGTTATGTTTATACAATTTGATATGAATTGGCATACGCTGATAACATTATTATTAAACAAGAGTAAACAATTTGAAATCAGAAGATTTTTTTTCCAATAACAGTTATGTGACTCGAAGCAGAAAAAAACAGCTGTTTAGGAACACACACTGTTTAGTCTGAGAAGCGAAACTCAAAACCAGTACTTTATCTGCAGTATCCAGTTTGATTACCAGTTTGGACATTTTGGTAAAAACTAGTAAAAATCTTCATTACACAAATACAGATTATGCCAAATTAGGCACGAACTATCTAATCAAATCACTGCAGTATTTACAACAGATCTCTTACTCACAGACTTGATGGATAGAAATGACAGTTTAATATTTAATTTTGGGCATCTTAATTATTTATGATCAAATTCTTATTGAATTATCATTTATTTATTGACACAGTACACTAAATGTTTGATGATTTATATATTTATTCATGTTAACTACTGATTCTCAATTTTTTTTCTCCATCGCCAAGTGTTTGTGGACACCTTACCAGCACCAAAATCAGGCTTTAATGTAAATTTGAAAATATAATTACTTAAAGAGATTTATAGAAATAAAGTGTTGCATATTCTATTTATCTGTTTCCTACCTTGTTCAATCATTGCTGATAATTGTTGTGAGAAATCATTAACACGATCAGTGTCTTTACATATATGAATAACATTAATTATAAATAATAACATAATTGAAGGTAAATTAAGCAAATTAGTTATTTCAGAAGTGAATACCAAACTGGTAGCTCTTCGCATTAATCGGTACCCAAGAAGTTGCTCTCAGTTTCAAAAAGGTTGGAGACCCCTGATCTAGAATGTCTTTGTATGTTGTAACATTATTCTGTCCATTAGAGGAGTTCAGGGTGGCATAGTGGCAGAGTAGTTTGCACACCTGCTGCACAGTAAGAAGGTCATGGGTTTGATTCCCACCCAGGGTGTTTCTGTGTGGCGTTTGCATGTTCTCCCCATGCTTGCATGGGTTTTCTCCTGGTACTCCGTTTTCCTCCCATCTTCAAAGACATTGGTTAATTGGCTACACTAAATTATCCATAGGAGTAAATGTGTGCGTGTGAATTGTTGTATTAAAGACATGGGTTGCCAAGGTGAGGTTGAATAACTGAGTGTTTTAGACAGAACCTTGACCTAAACTACACTGGATTTCCAGTAGTGTGGTGGTTTTATAGAAGTAACAGTGAAACTGATTCTAGAATAAAACATTCAAAAACACGTACGTGTTTTGAGACATATATATCTATAATCTGTAAATGGATTTAGTCCATTTTTATTTTTTATTTTTTTTACTTGCAAAAGCTTTTCTACTGTTAGTGAAAACCTGCACCCATTACAAAACTGTTCAATGAGGTTGTGAGCCTGAGCTGTTACCTAAAATAGCACACAGCGTAATCTATTCCTGGCACTCCTCAAAAGATTTTAGGTTTTTAAGTTGGAGTTTATATATTGCGCTAAATTCAAAGTCCTGATTTTTACAAATTAGAACATGGCGTGTGTGTGTGTGTGTGATGTGATTAACATCAGGAGGAATTTTATATAAAAAAAAAATATAACATCAACGTGGACAGAAAAGAGCAGCCAATGTGTCTGAGCAAAAATAATATTATCATTACTACCAGTATGTAGTAATGCAAGTCTCTTTCTAAGTGAAACACAACATATTTCTAATATAGATGTATGTGTAAACAAATCAGTTAACAGTTATTGTCATATTACCTGTTATAAATCTGTGATAATACAGTAATAAGGCTGTAACGTCTCTGTTGCTCCGAACGGCTGTGTTCGGGGAGCGAGACGTGAGCTGAGGTTGAATGAAGATCCAAACGCAGGACGTGAGTACATGATTCCTTTATTTGAGCAAACAATGGCTGCTCAGCTCGGTAACTCAAAACACAAAGTCACAGCAAGCATAAGGTTACCACAATTATGCACAACATTCCGCGCCCGTCTACGCGAGCGCGCCTCTATTTAACCAAAACATGAATGAACCTAAACTAGAATCAGCTGTGTGTGATTGGGTGTGGGCGTGGCCGTGAGGGGTGTGCGTGAGTGCAAACAGTGAAGCACGTGAAATCCTGTGAACACCAAAACAATACAATAGCCGCGAAACACACGCAATAATGTCCGTGCACGTTTCAAAGGCGTTGCATGTCATGATGGGCATGGCGTCTTCCCTTCATCAATGACGGACAACCATGTGAATGACGAACATGTGACCATGTGTGCAAATTGTTCCAAAATTCAATACATTTACATACACTAAAATATTCGTTACGTTTGATTCAATGGATCCTGGTTAAGTGGTAAAAACAAGAATGCAAAACAGTGACACACTTTCTGTTACATGTTTCTAAATAGGTTAAATAAGTAGATCAACAGACAAATGAAGTGGTTAAAAAATGAAGGAGGATAATGAACAATTAGAAAAATATGTGCTTACTGTATGAATAGACTGAGTTAAGGGATCTCAATGCTCAATATGGGCACAAGTACCGGTAAATGAATTCTTGTGATAATGGTTACCTGGCTTAATTAATGATAACGAGAAGAGGTCAAACTAGCAATATCAAGAGGCTAGCTAATGGGTTGACGAGACACAAACTAAGGTTTGACTGAACATTCTAGAGGTTTTTGTATGCTAGTGGAACGTTGGCATCATGTGGCAACAAGTGACGTGTGATTAAATTAAACGTTATGTGGCTTAACTTGCGAGATATTTAGGCTAAAAATCATGACGATTGCTGCGACTGAGCCCTTTTAAGCTTTGTTAGACTGTGCCGAATAAAAATAAAAAGGAGACAGGCCTTACTGTAGCAAAACGGATTAGGGGTAATTGTCAATGGCTTTTCATCGATAATGCTTTACTCTCGGTCAAATGTCTGCAATTCTTTTCATTACTATATACAATCTGAAATAATGAGTGTGATCATACAAAGAAAACACTGATGTGTCCACAATTAATTAAAATCGTAAAACAGGTGGAGAAGATGGCAGATGTGGGTGCATTTTGTTGTAAATAAAGCATCGCTGACGTAAAGGAATTCTGTGACTAACAGCTAAGCTCCTGTTTAAACATGGCGACTCAAGCGTTTCAAAACTTATCACGATTTTTCGGGCATGAGGATTGAAAAATCAGTAAAGAATGGAATTCTACTGCATGCAGTGTGAAGGTAGTACTCCTAAGGTTTTCTCTAGATTCAAGGTTCAAGAAGCTACTTATTGTCATTCCATCATATACAGCTGTTGCGATACACAGTGGAACAAAACAACGTTTCCCCAGGACCATGATGCTACACATAACTCAGAGTCACACAAAACAGAACAACACACAGTCACATAACACATAACACACAACAGGACAACAAAGAGCTACGTACAACACAGAGTGCAACAAGTACAGACAGTGCACAGCACTGTCACTACGGGACAGATACATACAACATACAACATAGCGCCGACGGTTGTGCAACATATGGTAATATACTAAATAATTATAGCAGCATTTAGATTAAACTAGCAGCATTATTTAGTACAGTAAAGTGTCCAGTGTAAACAGTAGCAGCATTGAATGGTGGATCAGTAGATGATGTTGTGAAACAGGAAACCAATAACAAAGTGTTCACAGTGTTTAAAGTCACGGTGTTAAGAGACAGTGCGTGAGTGTGTGGGTGTTTATCCGAGTGTTTCAGTTCGTGTTGAGGAGCCTGATGGCTTGTGGGTAAAAACTCTAGCTCAAGTGTCCAGCAGTAGCAGCTTGGTGATCCTGGGAATTGAACTCATGACCTTTTGAATAAAGTGTAGTATAAAAATGCATAAATAATATGTATGATTTTGTCATTGTTGTTTATTTTACTTTAGCTCAAACAAAGTTTCCCTACGGCCTCATTAAGAATCCCAGTCATTCTGAAGCATTATGCAGCTACAGTAAGACAGGTGTGCTTCTGAGCTGATCAAATATATCAAACTGAGTTGTTACACGGTTCACATTTATTGTCATGTGCATAAAGAATATAAAAATATGCAAACCCGTGTAGTACAAATTTACCTCGAACAAACATAGTAAGTTGCAAACATCGAACACTGACAAAAAGCCATGCAAGATTGTGAATTTTTTCTAAGTAATGAAGAATAACTTCTCTATTCCAATTTCTTAATGATTTTTTAAATCAGTTTTTCTGTGAATATTCTGTAAACCTTGCAGTCTGAAATTGACTTTGTGAAAGCTATTGTATAGTCAATACAAAAAGAGTCAGAATTTGGTATCAGGTTTAGCTTTCAGTCAGAATTCAGTGTATTAAACAGGGATATGATTCTAAACATGTTTACATGAATATATTGTTCAGAAAATTTTTTTTATTTAAATGGATACAAATATGGACTATTTGCTCCTGGGCCACTATAATGCATTAACGCCGTATATTATGGCTGTGTGGAGAAAATACATTTTTAACCACACCCACTTTGGTTTTAAATCCGAATACAGACACATACAGTAACGTTAAGTAGATACAGATATGTGCTACACTCAAAGAAGATGCTCAACATCATCTATGATTAAATGCTTGCGGCATTCTAGTCTGGTCTGGTTCAAAGCCGTAGCTAATATATGCCTAAGATTGCTTTGCACATAGGATTAACACACTACAGTCTCATTTCTAATTCCACTCTTACAGCCAGAATGTGTTTGTTTCATGCTGACAGGGAGATCATAAAGCCTCTTTCTGATGAAACCTTGGACTTACACACTGCTTGAGTGGAGCGATCTATCCCTAAAATGGCGCTATCCTGCTGAGGCTTGATAACACACACTTAATACATTGTCATAAAGGCCCATTTTGCATGGTTCATATCAATAAATGCACTTTACTGAGTGCTGACATTTCCAAGGTTGAAGCAGGAAGCGTTAAGTCTCTATTTAGCATTGAGTCAAGAAAAATTCAATTCTAGAAAAGCAGAATCTAAGCAGAGAGATATTGAAAGCTAAGCTGGAATGATGCCGATGCAAACTTGGTTCTATGCTTTCACTATGCATATGATGGGTGATATAGTTTAGTTTTAGCTTCGCAAGTGCCAAGTCCTTGGCAGCCTTGATTTGAGTGACAAGCATAGCCTGTTAGTGTGTTGTGAGGTCTGATAGTCTGTTGTAAGGTCCATGAATGCTGGCAGGGAAATTAATTGGCTTCTTCCAAAAAGCCTCTGAGCTATTCTCTCAGGAATATTTTAACAGTAAACGCTATCTGTACAATGTACGGCAAAAGTCTTAGGCATTGTAAGACAATTCTACCTTAAATTATTCATCTTGATAACTCTTTATTTGTCTGTAATACAAATGTATTTATATTCCTCAACATCATTCCCCTGGGTTTAAAATTCAGTGGCTAAAATTCATGCCGGTTTCCCCTCTGTGATTTACACAAATCCTTTGGAGAGCAACCAGTTGTTTTATATAGATTCTTTTTTCCTATACTCTTGAATTCTTGTTTTTCCATTCAATATTATAACGCGGTTTGTTATTTACTGCGTTTGTAATGCATTCGGATTTTACACTACCCTCACAATATTGTGTAACTTTAGTGTGTTAGCCTAATACAGTACATGCTTACAATCAGGGTTGCAATTTTGTGGCTCATTTCAACTGATCATAGTTGAAATACTATATAAATATATATACAGTGGTACCTCGGTGTACGCATTTAACCCGTTCCGGGACTTTACTCTTACACTGAAACATTCGTATACCGATACATGTTTT
>JAOUQX010000023.1:6080387-6093966 GCA_028566295.1 Liobagrus marginatus
TAACTAAACTCAGCTGTGCCTGATTAACCCTAAGGCACAGAGCGTAATTAACTCACAACAATCAGCCATGCCTCATCAGCGTGTGTGTGCTTGTGCGTACACAGTGACATGACTAACCTAAACAGTGTGAGGCACAAAACAGACACAAAAACATAGGGAAGCCGTGCTTCCACGTTACAAAATATTGAATTCCCAAAATGCCACTTCGTGTGCCAATAATTACCCAAAATGATTTAACCATCAATTGCAACTTACTTGAATTGAAAAAGAATGATTATGCGCAAAATTTGTGTCTATTGGTGCACACATATCAATGACCCCTAGTAATTTAATAGCCAAAGGTTATAATATTCAAAGTAGTGACCTTAAAAATGCTTATAATACAAGCGTAGAGTTAATCTAAAGCTGGGAAATAAATTGCAACCCACCAATAAGGTATATGTGAAACGGATGAACCAAAGGGCTTTGTCCGGGTAGCTGTAGACGGCAAATAAGGAGCCGGAGGCGCAAACGCAGAGTTTCGTGCAGGCATACTTTAATAGTGACAGCATACAAACCACAGTGGTTAAGCTCAAACTAAACACCAAACAATAACCCACGCTGACTCTTAGTTAGCGTGGATTTTTTATGGTCCTTTCCTGAGTGCATGCAGGTCTGTGTGATTGCATGCACCCAGGTGTGTATGTGATTATGTGTGAGGATTGTGGATCAGTGCGTGTAACACAGTGCATATGTGATATGTGAGTCACTGGTACACGCACAGTCTGTAGCGCCCTCAGGCGGGCATCCAGGCCACAGTCCTTTCGTGTGACAGTATATATGTATGAAAACCTTTTTTACAGGCTCTACTTAACTATCATTGGCCATGAAGAGGTGATGCTGCAGCTAACAGCGAATGCAACAATAATCTTACAATTACGAGAATTGTAATTGTAAGTCCTGTGACTGGCGAATAACTGGCGATTGTCCAGGGTGTAACCCGCCTCACACCCCTAATGGATCAGGACTAGTCAGAACACCAAATCACTCAGGAACCAAAGCAAAATGACTCCAAAATGCTTCCAACCTACATAACGACAGTAAACAAGTGTGAGCATGGCTTCTGATTTTGACACTTGCAGGGATGAATATTAATAATGGAAGGATCCCATATGCTTGCAAATGTAAATCTAGAACACCAGCTGTAGATATTAGGAGCCTGTGATGCCAGGAGCTCCCCAAGGCCTACTGGGTAAGGGGAGGACCATACTGTCACTGTAGAGATATCCTTAAGCTTTTGATAAGTGTGCGTGTTGCATGTGTGTTAAGTGCATTCATGGGTGTTAAGCATAAAACAGGTCATCTGTTTTTCCATCAACATGTCCATCAACTGGCCGTGTATAATAAGTAGATCAAACTGGCCTTGTGATAAAAGCAACAGAGAACCAAAGCCCTTCAGATGCATTTCATTGTGCAGGGTTGGCAGGCGTAGGCTATTTTGATACTACAGGAACCATTACAATACAGAAGTAAGATGGAAAGACAAATTGTCATTAGTCGTGCCAGTTTTCACAGACTAATTAGTCTTTGATCTCTAGTACTGAAAATAAAAGGAGCGTAAGGTATTTGCATGTAATAGTAGGCCGGAACTCATTATGTAATACCACTACTTCTGTTTGAAATGATTCTTGAGATAATAACTCAATGTAACTTCTCACAGCTTGTAAAATTCATAACTGGGATTTCATGGATTTCATTAAAGTGAGTCCTTAATTTACGGGTGTGAGTGACATCTCATCATTTGCAGGTTTCTAATACAGATTGTATGATTTGAAATGTGAGGTGATTTCAGATATGAAGAGTTACAGTCGAATACACCAAATCACATGGGATTTGATTATCTGCACACAGCTGTTGACTATTTAAATATTGCATAACATTCAAATATTAAGTGGCTTGCCAAATCCAATAACGCATAAGAAACCTATAATCAATCATGCCTGAAAAGGTACGACCAGGGCTTCACTTATTTCATTTAGCATTTTAGCTCTTTAGAGATTCAATAATGAATCTAAGTGAAATTTGACAAATACAATTTTAAATATAGCTGCAAGCAGTTATCGGGGTCAAGCCCAATTAGTAGTCTTTATAGTAATAAAAGATTTAGATAAAACACTTTTAGAAACAAGCATTTCTCTCGCTTCTGATTCCTTGGCGTATGCCGATTCAAACCCACCATATGATCAAGAAATCTAAAAAGACCACATTTATGATATTAGACCAAAATATACAAAACACGAGAAATATTAATCATAGCTCATTATTACATTGCGCACAAGCACAGAGCATCAAAAGATAATTATTAGAAAAAGCCAAATTCTAATAAAGATTTTAATCCTTTTAACACCAGTAATTGGCTCTGTTACATAACTTTGTATTTCAGGACATCTGTGATTTGTAGGCTTTGTAGTCATTAAACTGCCATTATTGTAGTCATGTGCACTTTCCTTACACTCCATTTCGCATGTTTTTGACCTTTTTGCTCTTTCATATTTATGCTCATGGGTTCCCCGCGTTTTAGTTCCGTTATAAATCTGGCATCTACCGCAATATCTGCAACAATTATACATGGAATTAGGGAATTAACACTTTCAGAATTAATGAAGGTACGTGCATTTATTTCTCTAGCGCGCTGCGCGACCTGCCGTGGGTACGGCTACCAAAGGGACAGTGGAGTTTAATAATGACGTTCGTAGTTTTTATTCCAGCATTTGGAATAATTGTTATCAAATAACTTTTGACTCATAGGTCCTAGAAACTCCAAAGTTGGTAACATATCCTACTGTGTTCTATTGGCGTGCAAAGTTTCATAACTTCTGAACATATGGTTCTATAGGCTGCCATAGACTCCAATGTCAGAGGAAGAAGAAAATCGAAAAATAATAAAATGTACAAATACAATAGGGGTCCCGCCCCTGCAAGCAGCAATAATCAGGGTCAAGCCAATCAATGACAGTATGAGAAGTATTTCAGGACATCTGTGATTTGTAGGCTTTGTAGTAATTAAGCAGCCATTATTGTAGTCATGTCTGTGACATCATCCTAACAGCGTCATAAAGGTTGTACGTTTAAATGTTATATGTTAATAATCATAACTTTTGTCATAGAAACAAACCGATTTATGTCCCTGATTTCTTGGCTCACACCAATTTAAACGCACCCTGTATCATTATTTGTTGTCATAAATCATTTATTTTAGTATGTTTTTGTCTGCGCTAACCTGCGTGTATGTTTTAGCACACAGTATTTCCAATACGCATGAGATTAATTCTGCAAAATTCCGATCTCTTGGCTCATGTCGATTCAAACGCACCATATGATCAAGAAACCTAAAGAGACCACATTAATGATGTTAGATCAAAATCAAGAAAAAAAAGGCTGTAATAAATCATAACAAATGGTTATGGCTAAATGGTATAAGGCTCTGGGTCAGTGATCAGAGGGTGGGGGGTTCAAGCCTCGCACCAGGCAAGCCACTGTCATTGGGTCCTTGAGCAAGGCCCTTAACCTCACTTACTCCAGGGGTGCTGTTTGTTCTGGCTGACCCTGCGCTCTGACCCCAGTATTCAAATTTGTATGCTGGGATATGCGGAATCAAAGAGTTGTACTGTATGATGTGCATGTGACCAATAAACTGAACTTTAAACTTTACATTGTGCACTAGCACAGAGCAGCTAAATTACAAGCTTCTTCACTTCACTTTGTGGTTATTTGTTAGCGTTTATCCCACGCTGTAGAGTCATAACTGCTCCGTTACAAATCCGGCATCTACCGCGATATCAGCGACACTTACACAGGGAAACGGTTAATTAATCCTTATCACCCCCGAATATCTTCGGTTTTCAGAATTAATGAAGTGTTCGTGCATTTGTTTAGCAATCAACGCTAGGAGTGAGGTGCGATGTTTACTTCCATGTTTTGTTTAGTCCTTGCCATGTCATAACTTTTGAACATCTATGGGCTGTCATAGACTCCAATGTTAGAGGAAGAGGCAAAAAAATAATAAGAAAATGTACAAATACCCTGTGGGGCTTGACCCTAATTGCATTTGGAAATTTGAATATTGTTTTCATACAAAAATAAATTTCTCAGTGTAATTATGAGAAATAGGTCAGTGTATGTATTAAATTGTAAAAATCTACTAAATTCAGTAACCATTTTTAAGTAATTATTATTACTGATTATTATTTTCAGTTAATTATAATTATTATTCAATATTATCTATCTTAAAGAATATTGTTTGGAATATTACTTGCCAGATAAATACATTTCCCACATGGAAAGTTAGAATATTTTACACATCTAGCCATACAATAGGTAGCTGGAAAATCAATTGAAAATAAAACATGACGCATGATACATTGCCACACCGGCACTGTGAAATTGTAATGTTAATTGCTGTTATAGTCATAGGGTTAGGGTTGTACTGCACCAAGAATGTTAGTTGTGTTTCTGCACATCTGTCTGTGTTCGTTTGCAATAAAGTACTCATTAACTGCACATTTGTAAAGGTTTCCTGTTTGGCCTTTTCAAACAAACACCTTAGTTAACATAAAAGTCTGTTTCTTTTCAGTGAGAAATTTAGACGTGCAACCTTTAAAATATGTCAGGATTTTAGCATTATGTTTCAGCAGTATGTCATTTATGTTACCCTATTTATGTTTGTACTGTTCTAAAACTGTGACGCTGTGTAATTGCTCGAAAATAAGAGAATACTGTTTTTTCCAATACTGAGCAGCGGTGTAATACAGATCTCATTATGTTTTGATCAGGCCTTGGTGTCATAGTCTCAGGTTTGGTCTTCTGTCTATAATTGTATAGAAATGCACTCACGACTCTCACCAGCCTCTAATGCACGCCATTAATGTGTTCGTTTTAAATTTTTCATTCATTATTATTATATAACTGGGAAACTCTATCAGAGTCCATAGCTTTTCTAATTGACTAGAGGTGAGTTGTTTGAAAAGGCTTTGTAACGTTAAAGTTGGCAGGGTTTCTCTCTCTGACCCTGTTCGAGGCTTGTCTCATTGAAATAATGAGCCACAGCAAAGCGACAGAAACATTACATCACCCGTGCACATGGTAGAGAGAAACACTGTGTCATGTCCATTTCTGCTGCATTTGGAAATGAATAAGTAGGAATTAGCTTCAAAGACAAAGCTAATGTGCAGTGATATCATAAACAGTGATTTGTCTATAAGACCCTACTTCTGTGATCATAATGGAAATGCAAAAATGTGGCACAGTGGCATACAGTATTAGTGTGGCAGATTGTGACACAGATGAGCTTTGTTTCAGTTTACATGTAGGCAAGACGACGGATTACTTTAAGCTCTCATTGATGAAAACTTATTAAGTTGAGTTAATGTAATGACAATTAAAGTTAATGAGACTAAATGAGTTTACATAACTTAATTGGGCTACCATGTTTTACATTGTAAATGTTTAAATATGAATGAGTATCATAGTGCTTCATACAATTATAGGGGCAGAAGTATATGTACACCTAATCAAATTCTGATGACTGAATTTAATGTTCTTTCACATCAACCTTGTCTGAAAACCATGTTCTCATGGACGTCGAGGTTTTTGTACAGCTTCACTGTCTGAGTCGAACAGTTTTTGAGCCGCTTAGTCCCAGTGAAGGACTAATGCAAATGCTACAAGATACAAAGACGTCCAATTTTGTGCCAAAAGTATGGTTAAGTATGTGGGTGTGCCAGTAAGATGTCCACAAACCTTTGGCCATATAGTTTATATCCAATAGGAGAAGATCTTCTATAACTATACAGGCAGGCGTTTGACATAATGCTGATGATGTTCATTTGTGCAAGAAAAAAACATGATCGGACATATTTTCACTGCAAGAATATCTGACTATATCTTTATATCTGCTTTCACAATCTTAGGATACTGGGATTTTGATGTTATAATGCACCAATTTCTTTGTGTATTCATGTTTCATGTGCATAGGTAATCAAATCCGTTTGCTCGTGCAGTTTAAAACCTGAGCTTGCACTAGTGGCTCAGTGCAGTGACATTTAATATGCAATTCAATTTACCTGATGGAATGATGATGATGATGATGATGATGATGATGATGATGATCTTTTGTTTAAATTCTTCTGCGCTTCTTTTTCTCTACAAGTGCACTACATTCACCAGGTGCTGCATTTAGTTCATTTTATTTAACTTTCTATGGATTCGGTTAACTATATGACGCACTGTGAACATTCCTCTAGTCTTTGCTTCAACACTTTTTAATAGCCAAAGTTGTGTTTGAATAAGAGACTGTAATGTGATTTGAACAGCATTTTTTTTTTTGACAACAGCGATTTTATCCCTATTCAAATGAAAGTGTTAAAAACTACCAGGATGAGATAATTAATATATAGTAAGAAGATAATATGAGATCGTTGTCAGATAGCTAATGCTATTTCTACAGTGAAAGCTAACCCGTAGTTTAATATCAGTTACCAGTAATAAGCAATTTTTCTATATTAAAATTACAATAAATGCAATTTTCAAATAAAAATACCACTAATACCGCCAACCATTTTAGAGAGCGTGCTCTAGTCCTCAGCGAAGGTTAAACCTGAAACAAATGCGTGACGGTCAGTCACTCTGGATAACGTAGCTTCCCGGAGATGCGGCGTGACACCTCTGACAGCAATGCTCTCCCAAGTGTTTATTGCTGTGCAATCAGAGAGGCTAATGTCATTATATTTTTGATTGCCATTAATTAGATTATTATGAATGCATGGTGACAAGCTGTTTGGTCTGATTAGAAATCACTTTCCCATGAAAGACAGAACTTACATATTTGAGATCGAGTGCTAGGACAGATATCCATTCTTTCCGGCCCCTCCTACAGTTAGTGGTCCTCTCCTAGCATGTTTCCGCATTTTCTGCATTAAGATGCAGCTCAGAGTTCGTCGCTGTTGATGAGTACTACATCGTTTTGACCCGTAGCAGTCTCCAGTAATTTTACTGCTCTCTGATCAATGCAATCGTATCTTTTTAAATAGAGTTTCATGCTAATCCAGTGCACTTAGTGTCTGAGTGCGCCTTAAAACTAAAGAAATAATCAAGTGTTTGATTTGGTCATGCTGCAATACGTCTGTTCCTGCTTTGGAGTACACTGAGTGCTAAGGAGCTCTCTCTCCTGCCTGCAGTGCAGAGGGTTTTTTCTACACTGATTGTGCAGTTGACACAAATCTATGAGCAGAGCAAGCAGACAGAGAGATGGACATGAAAAAAAGTGGCATGCTTTTGCATTACAGTACATTACATATATATTTGTGTACTGAAAGACACACAGCTCCCATTTTAATGGGACTAAATGTTAAATTAAAACAGCTAAATGACAACATCTTAACTACAATGTTAATTTACAACATAGTGGAAAATTACAGTCATGGATAATTGGTAACTTGACTACATGCTAGCCCATGCTAATTACAATTAGCAAGTTAAATGTTTAATCTACTTGGTGCGTCGCTTGGTATCAAATCGAAAATCATTTAGTTCTTTCACATTTGTAGCTCGATTTTATCATTTATTTATTTATTTATTTGTTTATTTTTGCAACTAGCAAAAAAGGAGTACAATCCATAAAGCACAGAAGCTCGGAGCTGTGCATGCAATATTGTCAGGTATCTATCAACATAATGTAGCACAATCAATTAGGCTTTTATGACATGTCAATGTTCCAAATGTTAGCTTAGTCAACCACAAGAGACCTCTCATGAAATTGCACTACATCTTTCAGTAGCTAAGCAGCACGGTGCACAAGCTAAACATGCACCCAGAATGGGACTTGATTCATCAGTGCTTAGACACATTTAAACCTACAGAGAATTTAGAGTACCAAGTCTATTTTCATGTTTTTGGAAGCAGAGAGGAAACTAAAGAATACATTTAAGGCATTTGGCAGCTGCACTGGGGTGGTGGTGGCTCAATGGTAGGGCTCTGGGTCAATGATCAGAGGGTCAGGGTTCAAGCCTCACACCAGGCAAGCTACCATCATTGGCTCCGTGACAAAGACCCTTAACCTCACTTGCTCAAGGAGCGCCGCACGTTCTGGCTGACCCTGCACTCTGACCCCAGCGTTCAAATTCATATGCTGGGATATGCAGAATAAAAACATTTCCCTGCATGAATTTGATAAAGAAGATCTGAATTAAAGAAGATAAAGATAAAGAAGATCTGAATTAAAATTTTGCACTGATCTGAAGTGACAAGTGCTTTTAGTCCATATCAATAAATAGATCAATACTGCTTTGATAGATTAGAAACATTTATTTAAATCACGATGTCCGTCCAATCTTGAAAGATATCAGCAGGAACCTCGTGACTTTATGACTATCATTGTGGCATGCTGTGAAAGTATTTTGTTGAACCAGTTAGTAGTCAATGTAGTAGGCAAAGGTTTGTGCTTCTGCAGAACACATTCAGTCGGTGGTCCCACGTGCACATGGCATAATGAGTTACAGCCTCAGTAAAGGGATTGATAATGTCAGACACGCTGCAAGCAGATTTTGCATTTGCATCAAATTCCATTTTGCTCTTTAACTTCTCACATACACACATTAGGCACCAGGTCTTTATACCTAAACAAATGAACAAGTTCCACTTTGGCCTGCACAAACAGCCCTAATATTTAACGAGTTGCTGTTTTCGTGTGCTCCTGCTGTCTATTCTCTAAGCATATAGGCTACTTATGTCACCGAGTGCTTCCATCACAAGCTTTTAACACAATTAACACCTATCTGTTACCGCACATGACGAATAGTTTGATGCATTCAGAGAGCTCTTCAGAAGGTGCAGAGAGTTCGAGCAGCATGTCTCTGCAGACTGAGTGCAATAATGAGAAATCTCCCAGGCCCTCTCGTGTTTCATCATTAAACTCATTACCACTCAGGCAGAATATCATGTAGCTCCTGATTAAGGCCAGAAATGAGAAAATGGGGACTGGCTGAAATGCTGCACGTTTTTTTTATATAAACAGCAGTGAACAATCGTGCCATAATCTTTTCTTTCACACTTCTCCTTGAATGTCCTTTGTGCCGCCATGCTCCAGGCCCTACCGATTAATAGATGTGTGTGTGTGTGTGTGTGTGTGTGTGTGTGTGTGTGTGTGTTTCTCTGTGCTGGTGGAAAAATCTAATAACCATACACAGCTGCAGAGGTGTGAGAAGAGGGGTAAAAGAAGCATGTAAAGGCATTACATCCAAATTCAGCCTTGGGTGTTATAGAGATTGTGTGACCTACTTCATCTAAAAGATTGGATTCGATGTGATTATGAGTGTGTATGCGCATGTTTGTGCTTGCTTGTTATGTGCATTTGTGTCCATTCACAAATATGAGAAAAATATTGCATTTTGCTGGCCATAATTTCAAAACTGCTTTAGGAGTTTGGCAAGTGAAACGCACATGGACTGTCAGATGTAAACGGTACCCGATCTTATGTTGATTTAATCATCATCATCATCATCATTATGATCATCATAAACCTTCTAGTTAAGGATACACCCATGTCGAGTTTGAATCCAAATCTTGAAATGTCACGTACCCAATACAGATCTGAGCAAGTGCCATTTTTTACACACCTATGAATGTGTTTTGTAGAATTTCTTTATGCATTAAGGTAATTTCAGCCCCGTGGTGGTACCATTGGAACAGTCTGGGTGGCTGTCCGTAGGATTGGGACTAACACCCGTCAGTGCCTAGCTGTCACAGTTGGGCCCCTAAACAAGGCCCTCAGCCATCTTCTTGCTACAGAGGCGCAGGATTAGAGCTATGACCCTAACTTTGAAAGAAACCGAAAATTCATCCAAACAGCAAGGCAACAAATAGCTATTTTGGCTTATTATGAATGACTGTAGAACTGTTTTATCAATATGAAAATAAATAGTTACAATAATTTCAATTAACTAACAGCCAGAGCTACAAATGACATTTGTAAGGATGCTGGGTTATGAATCAGCTGGGAGGGGCTGAGCTACTGCAGTATATGCACAAGTGTAGGAGTGAATGCTTCCAATCTGTCGGTCCATTAGAAATTGCTCCACATCCTTGCTGACCTTATCATAGATAAATTCTTGTTAAAACCGCATGCCAGCGATGCTATTAGCCCAGCAGATTACAATTAGAATTCTACAAATCAACTGTAGTTGTATAACTGAAAGGAAAGCGAAGATTATATTAACGTTCAGGAGATTTCTGAATTTCAGAGAGGCTAACTTTAGCAAGCTAGCTTTGAAAACCAATGACCTGCTCTCCCTGCATAATCACTTCCCAAAGCCACGCCTCCTCCAAAACACATGAATGTGCTCAGGCAGAGCAGGTCATTGGTTTTCAAAGCTAGCTTGGTAAACTCGAGCCTCGCGCTAGTTCAGGCAGGTGCAACAGTCGAAGGCAATCAGCGACGGCCAGCCGTGTCGGATCCAGACGCCAATCACAGCGTCCCTTTAAAGCGCAGCCTTTTCTCCGTGTCTATCGCTAGCCGGACAGCGTTCAAACACCCTCCCCCACCCCGCCTCCACCGGGCAAACAAGAAAGAAACAGCACCTAACCCGCACTCAAACAACAATCTAAGGAAGAGCTAATCGAGCGCGCGGCGCCTCCTGCGCGCGCAACCTCCAATCCCCGCTCATGCGGCGGTCAACACGCAGAAACAAGAAGTTGCGCGCAAGCTTGCGCGCACAGCAACGGATCCGTTCTGTACCCCAAGGGGGGATTGACACGCAGCTCTCCCCGCCCGGTCCAAGCAGGCATTCGGACGGGCGCGGGAGTCCGCCCAGAACAGATCCATACCGCCAAACCTAACCGTAAGCATTGTGGTAATAAAGTACATCGACGCAAGCAACCTGGCGGAAGTTAGCCTCTCTGAAATCTCCTTCCCTGTTTCAGAAAAAAAGAGTCTTTTCTAGAGTCCTCACCAGCTTCTCAAAACTACAATTGACAATAAAATATCATTGTAACATTCTCTGACAGAACATAATATTCCATCTTATAACTTCAATAAACTAACAACTGCCATTTAGTCATAAAGGAATCAAAAGCTCAAAGCAATGGCTCCTGATTCCTGCACTGATATTTAAAAGCCTTATTGCATTTTTATTTTGGCTTTTGATTGTAGACGTTTTCAATTAAATCTCATACTATGCAGAGTGTGTACATTTTTAGCATAAACATATGACTCATTTTCCCTTTTACACTACCACTAATACAGAATTTGTGAATTTCCCTCTGGGATGAATATAGTATCTATCTATCTGTCTGGCTGTCTGTCTGTCTGGTTGTCTGTCTGTCTGTCTGTCTATCTATCTATCTATCTATCGATCTATGGGTCTATCTATCTATCTCTCTATCTATCTATCTGTCTGTCTGTCTATCTGTCTGACTGTCGATCTATCGATCTATCTATTTATCTATCTATCTATCTATCTATCTATCTATCTATCTATCTATCTATCTATCTATCTTGCTATCCATTCATCCATCAAATTTTTCTGATTGTTTTCATTTAATTTGTGTATGTATTAATTTCGAGGGAAATGGTATGTGGTTCAATTCTCTGCACTACCAAGCTGCCACTAACTGGGTCCCTGAGCAAGGCCCTTAACCTTCAACTCCTCAATTGAATTAAGAAAAAAAAAAAAAAAAAAGCAAGGCAAGGCAAGTTTATTGATATAGAACTGTTCGTACACAATGGTAATTCAGTAAAAACTGTAAAGTGCAATACAAAAAAGTAATTAATATAATCATATAAAAGAATAATAACCACACCAATTTAAAATAATAAATAAATAAAATAGATAAATGTTGGTTGCTCTTTATCAAAGCAGTTGCTTTGATAAGAGCTAAAAATGTTAGCAATGTAAATGTAATTTTACACCATTAATTGAAAAAAATCTGATATGATTAATTCTGATTTCAGTTCTTCACATCGCAAAAACCTGTCATTTATACAGGGGTATGAAGACTTTTCTACATCCTACATTCATGGCCATATCCCAGCAGAACTAAATGCATGTTTGCAGTGGAAAGCACACAGTAAACACTCTGAGAAGAGCTCCCTGCTGTGACCCTCAACACTCCTTAGTGTTCTCTAAAAGTTTCACAGCATGAGTGCTAACCGTGTAGCATCTATTAACACTGAAGCACCTGTGCATTTTGTGCTTTTGGGCTTTGTGTATGTATTTACAACATAGCTAAATGCGACAGACATAAGAAGGCATTGGGGAATGCAGAATGAAGTCTTCAATGCAGAAAACTGAGTAGTACGTGTGCATTTTTGGTGCTGTTTCATTACTGGCTGATCAAACATAAACATGTTAGAATTAGCATTTCAGATAGATTTCCCTATACATATCTCGTGTTTATACATAAAGAGCAAGCAACTATTCTTTTTGCAATGTATTATTTCTAATAAAACTCATATCATAGTATAACATGCTAGTAGTATTGTATAACATGCAAGTAGTGTAGTATAGTATAACATGCTAGTAGTGTAGTATAACATGTGAGTAGTATAGTATAACATGCTACTAGTATAGTATAACATTCTATTAGTATAGTATAACATGCCAGTAGTATAGTATAGCATGCTAGTAATAGGGAGTAATTTAGGGAGTTTTTCCTTGCCATCGTCGCCTAAGGCTTGCTCTTGGGATACAGTATATGTCATAAATTTTATTTACTTGTTTTCTTCTTAATGTGATTCTTCTGTAAAGCTGCTTTGAGACAATGTGTATTGTTAAAAGCGCTCTATAAATAAAATTGAATTGAATTGAATTGAATAGTAATATAGTATCACATGTTAGTAGTATAGTATAACATGCTAATAGTATAGTATAACATGCTAGTAACATAGTATAACATGCTATTAGTATAACATGCCAGTAGTATAGTATAACAGGCCAGTAGTATAGTATAGTATGCTAGTAGTATAGTATCACATGCTAGTAGTATAGTATAACATGCTAATAGTATAGTATAACATGCTAGTAACATAGTATAACATGCTATTAGTATAACATGCCTGTAGTATAGTATAACATGCTATTATTATAGTATAACATGCTAGTAACATAGTATAACATGCTAATAATATAGTATAACATGCTAGTAGTATAGTATAACTGTAACGTGCCAGTGAACGAGCAGGCGAGAGTTGGATCCAAATGCTCGAGGCGCTTTTATGCACACACACTGGTTTACCGTTGAATAAACAAAACGCGCGAGTAAACACAGTCAACGCGCACATGAACAAACGAAACAAAAACATGGCTAGCGGTACTCACTGAACATGAAACTCGTAATCGATAGACACACACGGAAGCTTTCACAAACGCACTCGCAAAACAGTGGAGTAGTCCTTTGTTAGTGAAGCACGTTGTAAGGGTTGACTCGCGCCGAAGGGCTCCCTTCGAATCGCGAGGCTGGAACCGGGATATAAACACGGCGCAGACGCAGGCTTGAAAGACATATTCTTTTATTTGAAGTCCACGGTTTCACAAAAACACCCTTCCTC
>JAOUQX010000023.1:6094066-6106579 GCA_028566295.1 Liobagrus marginatus
ACAATAACCGACAAGCTATAGCTGTTAAACAGTCTTTTATAGCCAAATGCGGAAGTTCAAAGTTCATTACGTGGCGCGTGACGTCGGCTCGATGGGCGGAGTCCAGTACTGCGGTTAATAATAACAATAACATGCTAGTAGTATAATATAACATGCTAATAGTATAGTATAATATTCTATTAGTATAGTATAACATGTTAGTAGTATAGTATAACATGCTATTAGTATAGTATAACATGCCAGTAGTATAGTATAATATAATGGTAATATAGTATAACATGATTTTTAACATTATTAAAATTATTAACAGAAATTATTAACATTTCTTTAAGCATTTTTGCACCCTTTTGCATGCACAAGTCAACAGACACCCAGAATTGGATCATTCTTTAAAATATACAGTGTAATTAATGCAATTCTAATCTCGTATGTTTTTTTTCATACTTCATTTTAGGAATAGCTGCAGTATATTCTGGATTCCTGCTTATGCATCATATTCATATACATACCGGTACATACAAACCAACATATATCTTCATACATAAGCATCACAGTTTCTCCCTTCTTCCAACATTATTGACACTTATTGTATGTATGTATGTGTGTGTATGTGCAGCACAAATTCTGCTCATTCGGAAATCTATTTGGTAAATTAACTACCTGTACAGTGACATTTCATCCACATCTCAGGAGCCAAGCAAAAAGAGCTCAAATTGCCCCATTGAGTAAAGATTGAAAAAAGAGAGGCAAGAATCTCTCTCCAGGATCCATCCATGGCTGTATCTGCTATTATTTATCTCTCATTCTGCTTGCTGTGAGGATTTCAGGCAGTAAGAGAAAGACAAAGGGAGAGGAAAGGGCATATCTTGATGAGGCTCGGAAAGAATCATATCAAAATCTTCGCCTATGCAATACAAAGGAGGATGAAAAGAAGCCTTTAATGGCGGAAGCTTATTTTTATGCTGTAATTGCTGTGTGTGTGTGTTTTGGGATGTATTTGTGAGTAAGAACTACATATAGCAGATTGATGGTTATAGCATAGAGCAGATAGCGGATTTAAAATTGTCTCCATCTATCAGTGTTTTCAGTGAGATGGTAGTTTGTCACAGAATCCTTTGTTATTACAGTAGGATCGGAGCAGTACAATCAGAAGGAAATCATCTTATATAAGTCACCAGTGGTGTCCTACCTCTGACACACACTCTCTCGGGCTTCTGGAACACATTTAATATGGACACCATCGTCTTTACACAGAAAATCTTTCTGTGCATGATGCATTTTAGTTTTCATTCTGAAATAGCCACGGATGTCCTCCCTTGTGTCTTACCTAGGGCTTCGGAATTGGGATTTTCTTAAACATCCCATTCAGAATGGAGGTGAGAGAATATACACCAAGGTATTATTCATATAGTGAGTGGAAAATCCCAAACCCATCCCAGACTCATATGCTCAAGCCATATACGTTATTTCTGCCAGGCTTCCATGCTGTTTTGATTCTTACTAACATTTAAAAAATTGAATCAGTGATGCATAATCTCAAAAAAGCCAATAAGAAAATAATACAATAAATAAGATAGAGATTCGGTTGAATAAATATAAGATCTCTCTTAGACCCCAATTATGCTGTTATACTTATATTACACATAATACTTACCTGTTGTAAGCAGTTTAAAAATTAAATATTGTGTTAGAAATCTGTTTATTTCTTTATTTACAAAGTAGTAGTAGTAGTAGTAAGACATTTAAATGGCAAACTTTAAAGGAAGGGTAAGAGATTTAGGAGAGGCTAACAATAGCAAGCTTGCTTTGAAAACCAAAAACCTGCCCTCTCGGCATAGTCGCTTTCCCTCCAAAATGCATGAACAAATGACAAGAGGAAAGAGAGTCAGATTACCTCCTCTCTAATTCACCGGTGAGCAAATATTACAGTATTATATACAGTACATGCAGATTATATTACAATAACTAATGAAATAAACTTTAAAAAGTTAAAAGTATCTCCAGCAAGTTTATAGCGGGAATGAGCTGATGACATAGCTGCATGAGGTATGCAAATAGAAATGTTGATAAGTAGAAGGCCTATCGTAATGTTTTGATTGGACGAGGTTTTTTGGGTCCTACATCTTCCACAGCAGATATAAATACATTTAGACCACTAATCTTAAAGAGTGCTATTGAGATGTGAAGAGACTTTCACCCAGCCTAACAAAAGATGTTTTGGAACAAAATCACATATCCTGCCTTTAAATATAAAGAGAAAACAGTCCCGTTCATTGTCATTACCAAGAGGCTCTATCTGCAGTACAGAAGGAGCCAAAATAAATTTACACTTTATAGTTAGTATAGTTTAACAGGCCTTGCACTCTTCTCGTAACTGCTCATATAGTAACATACATAATTTATGTTCCAGGCTGACTTAATAACATCATTAAACATTTAACGAGGATTGGATGAGATTATAGATGGTGAAATCTATTGCTGTTTTCCAGTGACTAAAATTATAAAATTAAAAATAATCTTTGGTAAGTAGAAAAAATAGGCAGCATAAACCAGAACCAACAAACACCGATATGATATTTTTCTCTCACAGAAAAGTTTTAAATGAAACTGAGTAATTGCACTTCTGAGAGTTGAGGAGACTTCAAAAAGTAAATCAAGAGAGGACTGAGGCTGGCAATGTGGGAGACTGGTATAACGATCTCAGCATAAATTATTTGCTTGAAGCAATCTGAAAGTAGTTAGGAAGATGACTGGTTTCTGAAAATTGTTGAAAGGAGGCAAAGTTCCCTGTTAAATCTGCGTTTTATAGAATAGAAAGCGGTTACTATGATTATTATGCCAGGGCATTTGTTCTGATGGTGTTGATACACTGGTATGCATATTACTATCACCTTAACTTTAAGAACTTTTAAAGGTTCCTGAACTATTTGAACAATTACTTTACTAAGGGTTAGGGTTAGACGGGGTATTTCATTAAACAAAGGGATTTGCAAAGTTGGCATGCTACTTACACAGTTGACTTTTTTTCTTAAATATCATATATAGAAGTTAGTACTACATTTTCCATACCCTGAAAATGTAACTTATATTTCTCACTAATGTAATCTTGATGTGCAATAAATCTGGAGAAGCAGAAGCTGATGATTTAAAGTCTGATTTGGTGATACATACAAAAAGCTCTCTCTACCCATGTCCACTTTGGTCCATTTAATAGTCTGTGTACGTTGTCATTTAGCCCAGAATATTCTCCTGATCTAACTAATGCAGAGCCATTGGTAGTAACATGGTATTTTTTTTTGGAAGAAAAGAAAATTAACAAAATTCGTCTTCAGTAAGTAGAAGCGCTTAAGGCTCAGGGGGAATGGCCTATCTAATAGAAAGACTTCTAACTGCTACTGGAAATGGCTTTATATCTTTATTTGTAATGGAGGAAACAGATAAAAGAACTCTATTATCCAAAGGGGGAAACATCTCTACATTTAAAGAAAATGGTCAGGGAAAAGGGAGTGCTGCTTGTGGTACAATGATTTTTCAAAACTGATTGTGAATACATTCTATGTAAGGGCTAATAGTATATACAGTATGTAACATATTCTCCACCATTACAAAGGGTCACATATGGTCATCTCCATCAACCCACCAAATATAGAAATTAACGCAGCCTCAGGAGTGTCTTTTAAGTATTCGATTACTATTAGCTTACATACGGGAAGTGGTAGCTCAGGAGGTGTTGGACACCCTTAACCCTCATCTGTTCGGATGTAAGTCGCTCCGGATAAGCGTCTGCCAAATGCTGTGAATATAAAAAAAAATTAAAGATTTTAATTTAAGCATTTTTATGCCTTTAATAACAGTTCAGGATAGAGTGAAGCAGGAGAGAGAGTGGGGGAAGGGATCGGGAAAGGGCCATGAGCCAGAATCGAACTCGGATCGTCCGAGCGCAACAGCGCTGTACATTTCGACGCACGTTACCAATTGCACCACCGCGCCAACGACTGTGCTCATTTTAAAAGCAAGCATAAAGACTATGCGTTAATGCACATTGAGGTGAGTGGGAATGTTCATCCTTGTTGTAGGAAACATCAGGATAATTGCTTGTTGAATGTTGGCAAGGTTATTTGAACACTTATATAGTAATTTTGGGGAGTTGGACAGGGCCATTACACAATAGCCGGCTTTAAAACACAATGTCGCTGTTGTTGTAAAATCATGAATTGTGGAGACTGTCAAATTTAAATGTATTTACATTTACATTATTTGGCAGATGCCCTTCTTTAGCAGAGCGAATTACATTTATCTTATTTATCCAACTGAGCAGTTGAGGGTTAAGGGGCTTGCTCAGGGGCCCATCAGCAGTAGGTTGGAGGTGTCTGGAATAATACCCACAATCTTCTGATTAGCAGTTCAACACCTTAACCACTGAGCTACCACTTCCTTTCTTTGAATATAAAAATATTTTAATTTCATGGCAGAACATTTGGAACAGCTTATTTCCTGTTACAAATGCATGCACAGAGCACTGTAATGTTCATTTGTTGAGTATAAATAAACAACAATAATTTTGGAAAATAGGACAGGAAAAAATATAGAATTTCTAGAGTTTCCTGCTACCTACTTACTGTAATGATGACAGGCAGCTGTGTAAATGGAACTAACAACAGGCGATGAGCCATTCTGACCTCACATGGGAAAGCTCTGGGACTAAAAGTCAATCAGAAAAGAGTCCAACTGTGCAGTTAATCAGCATGAAACTCGACTCTCCCCTATCACACGCCTGATACCAACCACAGACCGCAAAGACTAACACATAATTCCTCTGAGATGAGTGAAGCAAGCCAACCATGTATTTTTTTTGGGATTGCTACAACACAGAGAAGCATGATTATCCTTAGATGAAAGTGTTGTCTGCCCTCTTCCACATAAATGTGTTTACAGATGCATTTACATGCACTTCATTTGGCAGATGCTCTTATCCAGAGCAACTTACAACCAAGCAGTTGAGGGTTAAGGACTTTGCTCAGGGGTCCAGCAGTGGTAGCTTGGCATGGCTGGGAATCGAACCCCATTCTTTGGATCAGCAGTTTAACACCTTAACCACTGAGCTACCACTTCCGCCAGACCACTTTCCCCAGATGCTCACAAAAGGTGAAGTGTCAGTATGATGAACAGAAGCAAAGTAGCCAATTTTGCTACCTTGGCGTCCGGCTATGGATTAGTTGAAATTCTAATAGGCAATCTCCGAATAAGAGCAGAAATTCTTTTCTGGCGCATTGCTTGGAAAACATGGAAGAAAAAACTTGTGGCAGGAATTTTGTTACGCAACAAAGTCAGTAGTGAATCTAAAAATGCCGTTTCTCAGCCCATTTCAGTGTTGGCAGAATGCTCAGCCTGTGTCAGTAATATTACAAATTCATGTGTCTGTAATGGTGAAGTGTTTAATCTGTGCTTTTAACTGTTTATGCACACATGAACTACAGATAAGTGAGTCTGCTTCATACTGCAAATAATGTAAATGCCTTTCAGCATGGCAGGGGGTCTATCGGTAAAGAGGATTGAAAAAAGAAGTTTAATATCTGCATATTAATTTACAGAAATTAAGTCTTTTGGAACATGTCAATGGGGTTGTATGCCCAGGTGTTGTGCATCCATGTCTATGGGGGCCAAAATTGCAAATGATGATAAGGAAGGATGGTAAAAACTCTCTAGAAATAAGCAGATGCACATCTCTGTTTCAAGAGCTGCTTACGTAGCCAATACAATCAGGTAGGATGAGTCTGTCTCTGTCTCTGTCTCACAGCATGCTGATTTACAAGGATCAACAAAAACACAACCAGGTTGATCAGATCATTTGGAACATCTTCGGAGGTGTGAAGTGGGGAGGGAAAGTCATTATATTGTTAAATGTCATGTAGACACGTAGCAGGAACAGATGTTTTAATGCAGGAGTGTCTATACCTATAGTACAGATGCTGTTTTACTGCTGCCATAGTAATGGATGACACTGCAGCACATCTCTCAGATCAGTGTTTTAATAGCGCCATTCTGTCCAAACAAGCCATAGTTCCAACTGTTGTTGACATGACTGACTGGTCCTCTGTGCACACTGCTCATCAGCCCAGACCTGCTGTCACAGGTGATTGTAAGAATGTGGCACAGCAGACCAAAATCCAAAGTTATGATTGCTGTAAGCAATAGCAGCAAACTTCTATTAAATGGGAGGGACTATCCTATATCTATTCCAAATTAAACAGAACTTTCCAGTTTAACAATATATCGCTTTCTTACATATCGTTGTTACATACTGACACATTTTTTAAAAAGAAAAAAAAAAAACAACACAAAAACTCGGGCTTTTTTGAAGAAGCCATTTTTGTAAATTTCGAATTCATTTTCATTATAAAGTGCTCCACCTTTAAGCACACATGCCTCATTTATAATAGAGATTTTATTCTGTCACTGCTTAGATAAACGCAAGAAAAAAAAATTACTTGTTCTATGGCTGAACATGCATTCATTTATTTATTGTCCTTCAGCAGTACTGGTCACGTTTAATAATGATCGATTGTATAAAATATATGTAGGGTTGCAAATGATTCATCATCATTCAAATCTACAGTAATACAAAAAAACAAATGTACAAATCTAAATTGCAAGCTGTTTTAATGCATTATACGGTAGTGGAATAATATGTGCTGTAGCATGTGTGTGTGTGTGTGTGTACTCTTTCTCTGGATCACTCCATATGGTGTTTGTGTTTTGGTGGAGCAAAGCAGCATCTCCAGGTTGTAAGTATGAGCAAACATAACAATCAGTGTTGAATTTAAAATGCAGCAGAGGCATATGTTTGTTCAGACAGATACCATAGAAAGCCTGTCAGGATTCCTTATAAACTGGAGTGAAATAAGTAGGTCAGAAGAAGGGATCTAGAAATAGCTAAGAGAGAGAGGAAGAACAGAAGAAATGTCAAGGGACTTTCAAACGACGTCCCTGAACTGCGGGAGATGGCTTTGAGATGCATTTGATCTCTTTGCTATTTTACGCCACTCTCTACTTAATCTCTATTTCTGTCCTTGTCTGTGAGTGACTAAGGTGTGACGCTATGTGACAAGGAGTGTTGTGGACAAGTGGCACTTAAAAGAATGCTGAGCGACACTGACTGACAGCAGACTCTTCTAAATTACATACACATCACACACTGTGTTATTTATCTGTGATGTGTGACAGCACTGTTCAACTTCCTGTCTCTCTTTCTCCCTCATGTTTAATCTCATTACTTTACACAGTACTGCACCTCTAAGTACACACCTCTGAGTGCACATGTTTGTGTGTTACACACATACCTATCAAAGAGCGCTGTGTAGCTGTGTAGTGGCTTCAGTCTGGCAATGTCCAATAACAGGCTGCGTCTCCTTTTAGCAATCATATCCACTTCCTTTCGCTGTTCAACCAACAGAGCGCTACACTTACTGTATGGAATATTTTCCCCAACCGATGCGCTGCACCCACAAAACAGAACTCTATCCTGTTTTCTTTTTTTGTTCTTATCTCATTAAAATGAACACAAACCGAGCACGGACAGAGTAGAAAACGTTAGAATTGTGTGTGATGGGCATGAAATGGGTTATGGGATGAATTAGTGAACCAGCATGCTTTGCTCTTCTAAATGACTTTAGAATCAGTTATCAAGGATGTGGGCTGACTCACTGGCACAGATAAATGAATCGGGGCCCAGATGTGCCTAGACTGGTTTTCAGGGTTTTAACTGCTACTTTAATAATGCTTTAAATAATATTAGTGTGAGTTCACTGATTTAAACAAAGCTTTGGAATGGAAAGACAATAACATTTACCAAAACGTTTCGGAAGAAGGCCTGTTACCTTTCAATAGAAAGGCAATTTGTATCCGATTGAGTCTACACTGGTGGATGTGATTCTGCCAGCAGTATTTTATACTTGTCACATGGAATAGTCTAAGTCAAAGGCAGTGTCTTGTTTACAAACCATAGCTTTTGTAATATCGGAAAGAAAAATACGTTGGTGAGAATCAGAAACTAAATTGGTGCTGTAGTTATTTAATCTTTGTTATATTAGTAATAATAGTACTCCCTCTGAGTCCCACCTTTTTGTTTTTTTCAAGAGATCGATCGAAATTGCAAAGAATACTAAATGGAATAGGGATGTCATAAACATAATTCAACAAGGAGCAAATTGTAGGGCATAACTAAAACGTTAAAAGGAACATTGTTTAATTATGACCTTTATTTCCTTTGTGTAACACAGCTGACTCCAGCGCAGCCCTGTCGCGCCCACAGCGCCCGCTCTCGGCCCGGGCGGCCCACCATGGCCCAGCTATGAAGGGCTACCAGGTGAGCCGCAGCCTGTCACAACACTCATCCGGGCCATGCCACTGCACACCTGAGGACTTTGAGACAACGCGTGACTACTTACGCCATGCAGACCCCTCCTACTACCCACCAGGTGGCCCACCAGAGCCCCTGGCCCTGCCCCCTTCTGGAGGAGGCACTTTCCCACGATCTCATTCTATACAGCAGCAGCCATATGACTCATGCGAAGAATGCCTGTCTTCAACTGGGCATAAACACGGGCATGGGCATCCAAAGATGCATCGCATCCCTCCAACTTTGCGGGATCAGTTTGAGAAGCAGGGCCCCTTGCATCCAGATGGCTTCCATACTCTACAGTACCAGCGCTCAGTCAGTGGAGAACAGCGCAGTGAGAGTCCCAGTCGCATACGTCACCTGGTGAACTCTGTCCAGCGCCTGTTCGCCAAGTCGCATTCACTTGAAGCACCATCCAAGCGTGAGTTTAATGGATGCAGAGATCGTGACAGAGAACGAGGCCAGCGCGGTGGAGGTGAAGATGGCATAGTGCACCAACACCCAGGTACACATCAGTCACGCTCGGCTCGCCGCAGTAAGAGTCGGGAGCGCAGCAAAAGTGGGGACTCTCGCCATGATTCCCGCCATTCCTCACGCCACCGCAGCAAAACAGCTGGCTGGTGGAGCTCCGATGACAACCTGGATAGTGACAGTAGCTTCCTGGTGGCTGGAGGCAAGGGGGTAGGACGGGGATACCCACCAGGTCATGAGACATTGGACTCAGCAATCCAGGAGCTAACGTTGAAGAAAGGGAAAGTTTCTGCTCCTGGAGAGTGCATGGCATGCACCACCATGGCCAGGGTAGGAGAGAGTGGGCATTCACTAAAGAGGAGCACCTGGTCAGCCATGACAGTCAACCAAGCCAGAGAAGCTTATCCTGTCTCTCGGGCAGGTGGAGGTTACGATAAAGCGCTGGTACCTGTGGACACCAAGTTGAAGGAGCGTAATCTCCATTACTTACAGGCAAGTTCAAGTGTGTGTGTGTGTGTGTGTGTGCGCGTGCGCGCGTGCGTGCGTGCGTGCTTCTGTTTGTGAAGGAGAGACTCTTTATAACACACTTTGCACCCTTTAAAGCAATACTGTATGCTTTCATCTACCTTTAACACTTGGCTGCCACTGTGGAGTCAGCAGTGGAATGTTACATGCATCACAATTCTGTAAGCTATTTGTCACGAAATACCATTTAGTTGAGTCCCCTTTCTCTTGTATCAGGAGAAGCTACATGCTTTACAGAGCACAATGTTTTTCACAAGAGATGTAGTTATTCTTGTACACTAGCACGCTAACTGGTGCAAAACCATTGCATGGATAATACAAACAGAAAGACACCCATTATCTATCAGTTCAAGACAGCATTTCTCAGCTGATTCGATCGGGGTCAGAGGAACCAGCGAGGTAATTGGATGGTTCATAACTTCAGATATGAGAATGTTATAGTAGAGAATGCAGGATTCAAAAACACATTTAAGCTATAAAGACTGCACACATACGCAGGGTTGCCAGGTTTTGTTGTTTTTTCTTTTTCCTTCAAATTAGAATAATTTAAAAGATTGTAGGTTGAAAATCTATTTGGTTAGAGGAAGAAACATCTTTAAACCTTTCTAGTGCATACGATTTTTTTTAGCTAGTTCTGAGTGGTTTTTAAATTGTAGTTGAGGGAGACATTTTGTCGAGCTATTGAAAGCATATTGTATTAAGACACCAACACATCATATTGAATATTGTGTACTGTAAAACCTCTGCTGTCCTGCAGTGTATTATTTTATTACATTTTTGGCAGATGGTTTTATCCAGAGCGACTTACATTTATCTCATTTATACAACTGAGCGATTGAGAGTTAAGGGCCTTGCTCAAGGTCCAAGCAGTGACCACTTGTGGTGGTCCTTGGATTTAAACTCGTGACTTCCAATCAGCATTCAAATGCACTAACCACTGAGCTACCATTTCCCAATAAGTAGTTTTTTTGGATTTTTTACAGAATGTGTGCTACAATGTGAGCCAACAATAACTTTAACAGCATGGCATGTTGTATGGACCAAACACATTGGAGCTTCAACACCCTTCTTTCATTATTTTACAATGATTGGCAGGGTTGGAAAAACAATGGCAGGAGATCGACACAGCTTTTATAACCGGGCTGAGTGTGATTATCTCATGGGGTAGTGTAAGAAGCCTCATGTACTCACTCCGAAAGATCAATCTGATGAGGAAACACTAAGCTTTCCAAACAACACTGGGGGTTGACAATAGACAAAGCAGACCATAAATGTTCTTCACGTAAACTATGCACACCCTCATTATGAAAGGTCAAAGTAACCCATTTTTTTGTATAGTTTGAGACAAATCATACGGTTCAGATATATATCACGGGAAATTTAAATATGAAATGTGAGTCAGGAGTATAAAAAAAAGTATTCAAAATTGTACAGTGTATTACTGACACTACAGTCCAGGTAAAAAGCCCTGCTTAGCTCCAGCTGTTTGAATAATAATGATAAAACCAATCCACGCAGGCAGACAGTCGAACTGTCTCTCTCATTGACTTGCAGATTCATTTTCCTGAAAAAAGGAATTAAACAATGTTCAGAAGCAGGATCTTTGCGATGGACTGACAGTTCTAACAGAAATATAAAAATGATGTAGTGATTATATTTATTAGTTAATACTTTGACATGCGAGTCTGATGGCCTTATCATACCTGTATGACAAAATGTTGAACGGCAGATACATTTACATAAACCTGTGACTACACCCCATCCTGAGCGAGCAGGCATGGTGAGATTTCAAACTCTATTTATTTATACATAACATGTATATAACCCACATAATATACTTATGTAACATAGACTTGATAACACACCACCGGTCGCTAACATTAACACACAGATTTGGCATGAGCTATGACCCCTGTGTCCAAATGATCGTCTTTGAAAAGACATTGTGGGTTGGTCAAAAGAATTATACCAGTGAGGTTTAACTTTGAATTGGAACGGTTTATTCATTTTATGCATCTTCATATTGATAACGTTAACATACCGTAGATGCTAATGATATGAATTTAGAAGTCATTTTATAAATACATATGTAATTTTGGGGAGGGATAGTAGCAGAAATGTTAGCACTCCTGCCTCACAGCATGAAGGTCATGGGTTCGAGTGGAGTTTGCATGTTCTTCCCGTGCTTGTGTGGGTTTTTCCCCGGTACTCCATTTTCCTCCCACCTCCAAACACATCTAAATTGTCCATTGGAGTGAATGTGTGTGTGAATGGATGTCTGTCTCTAATGGATGTCTGTTAGCCCTGCGATTAACTGGTACAGGATGTACCCCATGTCACACCCTAGGATATCAGGGATAGACTCCAACGTCGCCGCAACACTGACTAGGATCAGCGCTAGATAATGAGTGAATAAATATGTAATTTTATCTATAACAGCTTATTCAGGAAGACTTATGTCATGCCAATCCAAATAATTTAATTTATTATTCATTAATAAATTCAAAGTAGCTGGTATAACAGAAATGCTTTCTCTGATATAGTCTCCAAGAACAAAGATCAATCCATTTGTAAGCTCATCTCGATTATTATTATTAAGCCAAATATTGAATTATTAATAGATTAGTTGTTTGCGGTTATATTTACTGCTTAAATGATGTGAAAGATGTAAAAATGTAAATGATTTTGTACACAGCATTCTGCACTAACACCACTATCTACCAATTGTTTTTATTACTTTGCAGCCTTTACCCAGCATGTCATATAGCCACAGTCTCCAGATGTATAGTTGCGCTTTCCCATATTCTTCTCAAAATATATCGACACGAGTACACAAACCTGTACACAACCGTGTGGATACCACCAAGGTAGCCTAAATTAGGGGTCTCTGGAAGGTCCCACCCCTCTCATAAGTGTTATTTCCGGTACTGATGTAAACTAAGTGTTTCTATAGCAACAGCAGGTAGTGCTGTTTGCACTTCCTAATTTTAACACATCATCAGCAAACAACAGCACAACTCATCTCTTTACATACAGAGGTACATTAGTGTGTGTGTGTGTGTGTGTGTGTGTGTGTGTGTGTGTGTGTGTGTGTGTGTGTGTGTGTGTGTGTTTGGAGA
>JAOUQX010000023.1:6123794-6135923 GCA_028566295.1 Liobagrus marginatus
TGTGTGTGTGTGTGTGTGTGTGTGTGTGTGTGTGTGTGTGTGTGTGTGTGTATGTATGTATGTATGTATGTATGTATATATGTATGTATATATGTATGTGTGTGTGTGTATGTATGTATTCGTGTGTGTATGTGTCTGTGCGTGTGTGTGTGTGTGTGTGTGTGTGTGTGTATGTATGTGTGTGTGTGTATGTATGCATGCATGTATGTATGTATGTGTGTGTGTGTGTGTGTGTGTATGTATGTATGTATGTGTGTGTGTGTGTGTGTGTATATGTATGTGTGTGTATGTGTGTGTGTGTATGTGTATGTGTGTGTGTGTGTGTGCGTGTGTGTGTGTGTGTATGTATGTATGTATGCATCTGGCCTCCTTTGTCCTATGCCTGCGAATGTTCTACATCCACATCCATCACTTATTATCACTCATTCTTTGCCCCTTGCTACCACCACATCGAACTCTCAGGAGGAGACAAAGCTTCCTCCTCCGTTACCAAAGAAGCCAGCAGGTGGAGTAACTGGGAGTCTGCGGGCAGAAAGCATGAAAGAGGCAGGAGTGGGACACACTGGTGGTACACTAATGGTCACTCGTGGTCGCAGTATGCCTGTCCCATTACCCTTACGAGAAAAATCCCTAGAGTCGGCCGATCGTCAGAGGCTGGAGGCAAGGCGAAGGCTCCTTCAAGCAGGCCCTAAGCGAGCTGCTTCTTTCCGTCAGAATTCGGCCACAGAGAGCGGAGATAGCATCGAGATCTACATCTCGGAGGCCCAAACCAGACTGTGAACCAGTCATGATCGCATAGTCCATTAAACCAATATAGCAAGTCTACTCTCCCTTGTTTTGAGTGACCCACAGTATAGCTCACCTATCAAGCTGGCTTCAAATGAGACGGAGAAGAGACAACATGGGTACTTTCTGGAAAAGAGATCACACACTTCTTTGTGTTGAACCTTACAGATTAATCCTCACTGATAAAAAGGGCTCACACCAGCACAACCACCTGGTATAAGACTGGGGATTTTTCCCTTTCACAAGGCTTATTTAATATTCCACAACCTTAGGACTTTTTTTTTTGTCCAATAAATGCCTCCGCGGAATACGGGTGCAATATTGTGTTGGTGAGAGGATTTTAGAAATTTAGCTACAACTAGCAGAATCTCTTTTGATAGTCTTGAAATGCAAACTGTGTATTTAGTTTTGTGGCGACAGTAGCTCCTCCTCTCACTGTGAAACAGCAGCACACTCTTGTGGCCAGGTCAGATAAGTGCATCCCTACTGTATATCTCAGGCCTGCATATATAAATTTGGGCTCCATCCTTTCGACCTGCCCCTGCATTAACGTTCAATCACAACGGGTCAGGTTTCCAGCTGTTAATGTACAGTGTTTAACACGATTATCCATTACAGTCAATCAAATCCCCCATTTCGGTTTCATTTATGCTACCCATAGGGGATAGGGATAAAGTTCACTTCATCTTATCATTTTTCTGCTCGAGCCACACCGAGACAATCCACATCCTGGTAATTGTTTAGGAAAGGGAAGCTTGTCAGTATTTCCTCAAGTCTAATTTGAACTTATGTGTAAAAACGAAATAGAGGGAGTGTGGAATCTGCAGTCAGTATTCTTAGACAAACTCTAGCCATTATTGATTAGAATGCCAGAGATGTTATCTCGGTGTAAAAGTCTGGGGAAAAGAAAAAAAAAAGTGTGGTGGTTTCATTTTTGTGTTTTAAGTGTCTGAAATGGTGTGTAGATTTCATGCCCACTTACAGTATCGGAAATTGCTGATACCTCAGAAGATTTGCCTAGGTGTGTGTGTGTGTGTATGTGTGTGTGTGTGTGTGTGTGTGTATACAAATAATGCAAGGTAACCCTTGTCCTTTGCAAAAAACGATTGCTCTTCATCTTACAATTTTCATTTTGGTACATCATTTTCAACAGATAAATATGGGTTTGGTTCAACTCTAGACCTAATTGGGAAAAAAAAAACTTTAATAAGAAATTGTATATTTTAGAAATGACATTTTTAGATTTAAATATGAAAAGAGAATTCCGGCTTAAAAGTGAAGTATTAATCGGTGTACTATAAAGGGGGGAAAAGAAGGAAAACAAAGAAAAAGACAGGATATCTCTGTGCGCTTGCATATCTGGAATATCATTGTTGCCTCAATATTGGGAACGATTTCTATAAAGTCATATGGAGCCTGTTGCTTGAAGTGCCCAATGTCTCTTCTCTCACTTTTGACCTCAGCCTCGACAGGCTATTGGTGTGGATTTTGGATTGAATAAGAGCCACTTATAGTCTTTGTCGTCCTGTATAAACTAGTTGTGCCTAATTAGGACTTTTGTGTGGCTTATGAACGGACTCTATTTTACTCAATATAAAGGATGTTCTTCATACGGAATAGGTACGATTCTGAAATTTAGTTTCGAACACTTTTACTGGATATTCACTTTAGTCAGAAATCTATGTAACATGCATGCCTTTTAATAATTCATGTAGAACTTTTTATACGTTTTTTTCAGCTAATCCATTATGCCAGTTATGCAGTTATTGATTGATTGATTGATTTATTCATTCTAACCCATTTTCAGATTGAGTATGAATGCCAATTACTGCACTTATATAGCGTTTGTTTTCGTATTCTATTTGAAAATTGCAGATCAACAACATAAAAATTAGGGGAATGTCTAATATATCAAATATCTGGCTCAGCATGTCAGACAACAGGAAAAGCACAAAGGACTATTCCCCTTTCCACTGTGAAGGAATTCTGTCCATTTGGCATACTGGAATACATCTTTCTAGTTTTCCTTCTAAAATCATGATTTTACTGTTTACTACCATAATTGTTTTCCTTCCTACAGAAATGTATTTTTGCTTCCTAATTTATTTATGTGTTTAGTTATTTATTTCTTTTTCATGAAGCAATTTGTGTTTTCGGATGGACATCAGCTGTACACAGTGAATTGGACATTTGAGCGTCAGGCAAAGTGTGTCGCAGAATAAATGGATGGACATTCTTCCATCATAAGCATACACTGCAGTTGTCTGTACACCTCTCTGCCTCAGCTTCCCTATCTGAAACATGACCCGGCCATATTTTGGGGTACATGGAATATAAGGAGGAACAGATGGCACTTTCTTCACAACTTTCTATTGTGTACACTTCAGTCTCATGCCCTGAGTTAAGAAAATACATAAAACAAGGACTCTCTGGCGCATCTTCGTTGTTATTCTAGGGGCTTCTAGTGCAAAAGCTGCCTATGCGTCCTGTTCTCCATACCATAATATCATTAGCATTAGATGACTATATTTTGGTAGCACAGAAGAGCTTGTAGCAGTGTGTTTTCAAGGCACTGTGGTGTAGCTTTATTTCTGCTCTATAATAAAACAGTGCAGTATTAATCACTGGATATCACATGGGTCATAGACTTTTAAACAATTACTGTGTAATTAAATATATCCTCTCATTCTGTATTACTATTATGTAAATATATCTGTTGCATTGGTCATTGTATTATATAAATTATCATGACAATAATTATTAGTACATTATAAAGAGAATTGTTCCTTAACCTATATGTTTAGAATATGGAAAATATGTATTTGAAAGGTGTTTTGTTTTACCCCTATTAGCCCCCATCAGCTGGATACCTTTACTAAGCCCTTCAAACATAGTCACGGAGTGGCATGTGAAGCAGTATTTGTATTAAATACTGCTGTCAAATAGTCGTCATCTCACATACAGTACAGGTTTGTGCTACATTTACATTTATGGCATTTGGCAGACACTTTTATCCAGAGCAATTATCTCATTAGTATACCTAGCTGAGGGCTAAGGGCCTTGCTCAGGGGCCCAGCAGTGGCAGCTTGGTGGTTCTGGAAGTTGAACCCACGATCTTCCAATCAGGGGTCCTACACCTTAACCACTGAGCTATGACACAAAGCTATCACTTGGCAGCTTCTATGATCAGGGAACAGTTAAGCTGTTTTCCAAAGCTGCTGATAGCCTTCTCTTATGTCTTCTACCTCATTTAGAATATTTAGCAAATATTGAAAGCAGCCTCGCTCGTTAGTTTTTGGATGTCTGTGCTGTGTACTGTCATTTAATAAGCAGATCCATCTTTCCGTGTTATTTTGTCTTTCCTTTAAGTCTTATGGTCATAGAGATTTGCTCTATTTCTCCATAATCATCCTCAGTGTGTCAAGTTCTAACAGCCGTAGCTCTACGAACCTTAGCTAATAACCAGGTTCTATTTATTGACATACAGAACTTGCCAGTTATATTCATTTCTATTTATTGCAAATACTGCATCATACATCACTTAATGATGGTTATGTGAACACACAGAAGGTATCCAAGTGATTCTCACCATCTCTGGAGGTTATCTGATGTATCATAGACTTTATTGATACACAATGACATACATTGATATATAACTAGCCTTTCTAATGTACAGAGAACTACCTTAATTAGATGACATTTTTCTTGCTGCTAAAGTAGACGAACGGTGAACTGGAAGAATATACGCGTTTGAACATTTAATAAAAACTACATTCTGCTAGAGCAGCGCTGCTGCATGTAAGGTTACGGATGGGATTATAAATTAATGAGTTATCGGGTTGTTTATAGCACCTAGAGCAGGGGTCTCCAACCTTTTTGAAACTGGGAGCCACTCCTTGGGTACCGATTAAAGCGCTACCATACTACTCTACTACGTACTACTAGCGTAATACTACACTACTTAAAGAGCTACCAGTTTGGTATTCACTTCTGAAATAACAAATTTGTTCAATTAATCTTTAATTATAAATAATAACAATGTTATTCATATATGTGAAGACACTGATCATGTTAATGATTTCTCACAATAATTATCAGCAATGAACGAACAAGGTAGTAAACAGATAAATAGCAACATGCAACACTTTATTTCTATAAGTAATAATATTTTCAAATTTGCATTAATGCCTGATTTAAAAAAAGAATAGCAACGAAAAATATAGATGCAGCTCACTGGTAAGGGGTGCTATGGTTTTTAAAACAGGCCAGCGGGCTACTCATGTGGTCCTTGCGGGCTACCTGGTGCTCGCGGGCACAATGTTGGTGACCCCTGACCTAGAGTATAGTGAAATACACAAGTTAAAATTATATTTAAAAAAAAAAAATGTTTGTTGATCTTTTTCTACTGACACGAATGTGGGCATTCTGTAATGTAGCAAAATACACTTACATTCCTTTATTTGTTCTTACTTCATTCAGACTAGTTTAAGTCTCTGTTCATTATTTTAAATGTGATACAGGCATAAATGAGCAAATTGTTTTTAATTTTATATTATTTCATGCCATTTTTACAAGCCAGATCAAACAGCAATAGTTCACTATTTCATCCTGTTGGTAACAGATATTAATCACTGACTGCAGTTTGTTTTTGGAAGACTTGCTCCATCTGTGATAGCTGTATTAGATTCGCTAACTCATTGTTCCCTTGCCAGAGACATGTACAGCTAAATGTGCAGTAGCTGTAAATGAAGACAGAAGGCTCACTGTGATGTGGTTAACCTAAGACAGAATGTTACACTGTTAATGGCTGTTAACATTTTTTTTAACTATATGATTTAACTATGATAAAGCTATTTTAACAAGGTCGATCATTTTTGTCCAATTGATTGTCTTTTTACATAAAGGCAGCATAGGATTGTACTTCTTCTAGGACATGCAGGAGAATTAAGTCAAGATGGCAAAGATGAACACACAAAAATAAATCTACGACATAGAAAAGGAATTTAATTTATCAAGGATGGATAAAAAGTAAAAATACAACATTATTACAGAAAAAAAAAAAAAAAAAAAAGTGGCGAGCTTGACTCCCCTCCCCAATTTAAACACAATGTTGACTGACACGAAAAATAACAAGATGAGGAGTGAGCAGCAAACTCCAGGAGGAGGTCAAACAAACAACAGACCACATTTTGCCATGATCCTGGTCAGAGCAGTTCAAACTACGTTGTAAAAACAACAATTTACTCCAATAATCTTTTACCACCCCGGAACTTAAAAAACAACCTAAATGAGGACCTGGACATCTAAGATCCCTTTCAGTTTCACTCCTGCGTCTCCATGATTTCATCCTCTCCATCTCCTCCATCTTCCAAAGCCTCCTCTTCTTCTTCTTTACGCTCTGGAGGTTTCTCATAGGCTTTCTCAGATGGGGTGACAATCACGCCGTCCCATGTGGACATCTCCGAAACCAGGTCTACACATTCGACAAAGAGAGAAGCGTATACCTTAAATATTAGGGTATTAAACACCAGCTGATATTTTATGAATTGAGATTAACTGATGAACTTACAACTGGCATCTCCTTCAAGTCCTAAGATCTTCCTGTAGCCACCATGGGAAAGGACCCTAACAAGTGTCTGAGCCGTAAAGCACACCATATCCTATAGACACGACCGCAACCTTATTCATCAAGTTAATTAACAAAGGAAACTACTAATACATTATTGGAAATAAATCATTTGGTATTTTAATGACATTTTTTTGGTATCTTCTTTAAACTAGTAACCAGGTATCTTTTATGATACAAAAGCGCACAGCCACCATATACATCTTGTATCCAAGGGTGTTACTAGCCTTCATTTTAACTTTTTTTTTTATTATTATATTTAATATAACTTGACTAAGTGAGCAATAATAATATTGGTCATATACTGTATTTAAACAAGGGTAGAGACATTCAAGTAGTTTGTTTTTTCTTATATTCTTTCTTAAATAATAAATGATTAAATTTACTTTTGAACAGGATGTTTAGCTAACAAAATATTGATCTTTCATATTTAAAAACCAAAGATTTTTTTTTTTTGCTTTGCTTTTTATTAATCCCGTTCGATTGCACATGCAATGTACCTCGTCAGCAGGACACTTCATGTTCAACACTGCTTTAGCAGAGATTAAATCCGCAACATGGGACATGCGCTTGGCTTCACCTTCACGTTATGTATCAAATCCTTATCTGCACGAATTCACCCTGTATAATAAAAAGGAGCTTACCTGTTGCTCCAAAGTCATTACAGTGTGTATGCGGAAGTTTCCGCTCTCACACGGATCTGTGATGCCTACAGAACCTGGCAGGAAAAGTCCTGCTGCTAGCATCTGGAGGCAGCGTCTACAGTACACACGTAGACACACGCATGTCAAATGATACAATAAATGCAAAACTAGACAATTCGGTAGCAAAATAAATAAACAAACATGTGCACTAAAAACAACACTGTTAGCTTACCTGTATGCAAGGTTGAGTGAAAGCGGCTGTCTGGAGGGGTTATTCATAACAGCCGAGTGCCCCTAATCACACAACATGGATGTAAATCAGCAAACTCAAACTCTGGACACTCTTTTTAATAGTACTACTCAGACAAGAGAACAGTTCCAGATGGGTTGGATTTGCAAATAAACGGTGAAAAGTATTGGGACACCTGAATCACATTTAGGTGCGTTTTTAAACATCCTATTCTAGATTTAGTCTCAGTATTACTCATAATAACGTACGTCCACAGTTCTGAAAAAGATTACCACTAGAATTTGAATCATGGATGCCACAATAGTCTTAGTAAGTTCAGGAGTAAGTCCCGCTGGATAAAGGCGTCTGTTAAATGTCAGAAATGTGAATATAAGCTAGTGTCAGGTTAGGAGGTTTGGGGTGCAATCGGTGTTCCAGTTTATCATAAAGCTGTTCGCTGGGGTTGAGGTTTTGTGCAGAGCACTTGACTTCTTACACACCAAGCATAAAGCACAGGGGCACTGTCATGCTGGAACAGAGTTTGGACTTCTTAGTTACAGTGAAGGAGTAAAGTGATGCTACACCATTTGTGTGGCTTGTAGCCGTGTAAATTCTGCTCGACCAGACGTAGCTAACGTTCCCCAAAGCTTTAGGTACGCGAGTTTTTATTGAGTTGTGAATGGATAAAAATATCTTGTAAATGCAATAATAACAACAACAACAACAACAATAGCAACTACATTGCACCAAAATATCTTTGTATTTCTCAAATTAAAATGTAGGTCATTTTACAAAGTTTCTGTTTAGCTGGGGTTAAAACAAAAATCTACTGCCACAAGACAAAAAAAGGAACGATAATGTGGCCCAGAACTAATCCACCAGAACTTGGAAGAACAGTGAATGTCATAGAGAAGAGAAACTAACTGGATGCTGGCTTTGAAGTCATGACTCACCAAGAGGTCCAAAATCCAGGGGGTGAGCGGCTCAAAGCCTGAAAAGCGCACCCGCAGATCCTTCAGCAAGCGGATCAAAACCTTCACCCTAAGTACCACACATCAAACTGTGATTTACACAAACATTCGGCTGACATTTTGAAGCTGCGTCACCAAAGACTTAAAAAGTCTGGGACTTTTCCACATTTATAACAATGTTTAAAACTCCAACAGACTTTCATCATTTCAAACCCATTTAATTAAATTACGCCAAGAAAAGCGATGGCGTACGTCGAGTGTGACGCGTTCTCTTCAAACCAGCGAGCATGGCGAATAGCAGCCAGGGCACTCTGCAGCACCTTGATGTCCACTTCAGAGAAAGGACAGACAATGCACCGGTCAAACAGTCACCAACACAATAAAAAAAAAAAGCATGGACATTTATTAGTCAGGCGCTTACGATGAAGTTCAGGGTCGAGCTTGCGCAGGTTGGGAGGGACTGTAGTGATGAGAATCTTTACTGTAGCGTCAGCAGAACTAATCTCAAAGCCAGTTTCATTGGTGAGCATAGACAGCACTAAAGCAGATAAAGGAAAAGATGGAACACTGCAGGTCTATGAAACAATGAGCAGCTTGACTAGTTGTGTACTCACCCTCAGCTGGGTCCTGGGTACGCAGCATCTCAACTACTTTGTTTCCTAATGCAGCTACTGCTTCCACTGGAACAGAAAAGCATTTTAACTTCAGCACTTATGCAATGTACAGGCTAAATAAATAAATATCCAACAAACTGGACACACAATCAATATTTATTCTTTTGGTTGAACTGACTGCTATTCTCTCAAAGTGGTGAGCCATGACCCAGTCGTGCTTGCAAAGACAAACTCTTTGGTAGATGCTTGACACCTGTTGGTCAACCTGTTAATTATAGAAGCTTTAAAAATGTGTTGGTGTATATTTTCAGTCTTATTTTGCCTCACCATAACTCTAAATTTGCGTTTTTAAACAGTTTGAAAAAACTAAAAACCTTTTCTTTGTCTTATTGTTGCTTTGCCCAAAGACATGGTCCAAGACCAAGCATACATTCTAGCCAAACCAGAACTGCGTTTAATGCGGTGTTACAAAAATACTTACAAGTGGGAAGAATCTTAAGGATCACTACAAGGTCAGCTACGTTGTGTCCGGTTGTCATGGTGCCCTTTTTGTATGAGCCCACTTGCCGCACCTCCTCAATTTGCTGTAAAATTAGGACACAGAGCAGAAACAATTCTAAACTGCTGGCAAAATAAAAATAACATTTGAAAGTTAGATGTAAATGATGGTGTAAATACCCACCACTTCAAAGTTTCCAGGTGCTACAATTAAATTGTCAATAATGTTGTTGATCTTTGTCACCAAGGATAATATGGAAGACTGCACAAGAAAAAAACAGAAATAGCCAGTGTCTTCAAAATGCATATGCTTTAAAGAGGTACAACATCAGAGTCCTAACAGAATAAGAAATCCATGGCAGTTATATCTCTACGCCTACATAAGTGACAGACGCAGAGATGTGAACAGAGTGTAAGAGTACCTGCTCAGCGGAGGTGGGACTCAAGTCTTGGTTTCGCTTCAGCAAAGCTTCACTAAAAGCGCTCTCATCAGGTGCTGGCTTCACTCGTGGAAAAGCCATCTCACACTGGATGAAGGGGAGATCAGGTTTTAGATGCAAACTACATGAATGTTTAGAGATTTTATGTGGTATGTTACTGAAATGCAGATCGTTGTCAAGCCCCCGTTCTTAAACTAATCACAGGTAATGCATTAGGATCTGTGTCCATGTAAACATGTAGTTAAGCAAATGATAATGTACGCCAGGATCTAGTTTATCTTAGGTTGTTAATTAGAAGAATTAGAGTAGATAGCATGGACTAAACTCTTAAGAAATATTAAGTTGCACATTTCAATTAAGGGTCACAGGAAAAGCTAAAAAGTAAAGAATATGCAAAAACAATGTATTGGTGGGCATGGGAATTGAACCCACAATCTTCTGATCAGTAATTCTACACCTTAACCGCTGAGCTACTACTTCCCCAAAGTATATAAAAATATATAAAAAGGAATTCCTAGTAAAGTATACTTTGTATGTGGCTTACCGCAAACAGTGAAAGCTAAAATGAAAAGGTGATTTACTTACAACATAAAAGTCAAACGGTATGTGAGGGACAAAGGGGCGGTACCTGAAAAAAAAAAAAAAAAAAATAGAGTGTATAAAGCTGTAAACTAATGTAATTATACACAGAGCGTATAAAGCAGTATATGAATGCAATAATACAGTGTATAAAGCAGTTTGCTAATTCAAGTTTCAACAAAGTTGGAATTTGATCAATTAGTGAATAAAGCAGTATACTACAAAGTTTTACATTGATGTAAACATAGTTTATGAAGCAGTACACTGACAAAGAAAGTTTATGAAGCAGTACACTGACGTAACCACAGTTTATGAAGCAGTGCACTGATGTAAATATAATGCATAAACAAGGTATATGCGCACACACACACACACTCATCTCACAGTATGTATTACATTACACCAGTTCAAGCATACATATTGGTCAGTGAAGTACGATGATAAAGCTAAACACTCACCCTTGTACCAGACCGCCACGGGCCCCGAAACGGCCACCGCGGCCCCTACCCCGATCTCCTCTGTGAGAAAAAACAACAACAACAAACACCTTATTAAACCATGTTAAATATACATGAAGGAGCTCTTCCCAGAATTGCTGCATCTGTGGTTTTATGAACTATTATTATAAATATTAAACAAATGCTTGGACATTTGATTATTTTTTTTATATATATTTTTTTTTTTTACACAAGTTGAGTTACTAATACGCATGCATTAAATTTTGTAAAAACTTAAATTATTCTGTCAATTCTTTCCAAAGCGTATTTAATAAGTAGCCTACCTAATAATACGTTTTTAATTATCACTGAATAACATTAGGTTAAAAGGTAACTTTTGTCTGACAAGGCAACCTTTGTAGCTATAGAGAGCAAGCTAGGGTTTGATGTTGCATGTTTGTCTTAATGATAATGTTAGACAAAGTGCAGAGCAAAAGGAAACAGTCCAGGTGCTAGACTGATTAATTTTAATATTAAGATTAAAATGCTGTAACCACCACAGTTATTGCTGCAATAAATATCACTGTATTCAGGACATAAGGCTACATTTAGCCAACAAAATGTGGTTTATTGTAGCTAGTTTCATTCATTCACAGAAACAGCAGTGATTACAATAACCTACTAATCTACTTCCGAGAGCATTAACGACACAATGAATGCTTTAAAAAAATATCAGCTCACACTGCCATGTACAAAATATAGCTATTGTGAACCAATACAAAAGCAATGTGTAAAAGGAACTACCCGTTTGATGCTAACTAGCATAATAGAAAAGTCGGAGTCCAGCGCGCCTTAGCGACTAAATGAATTAAAGATTTAAAAAATGTAATTAACCGCGACGTGAAAGCAAAACTAGCACAAAGCCAATTTTTACCTCATTGCGTAAGACGTTTTGGCGGATTAACGAAGAAATCAACGGTCGAAGAGTCACCAGTTACCGGTGTGCAGCTGTTAGCTTTTACTGTGTTGTAGTACGACTCTGAACCGCATGAACAAGGGAAGCCTGTCAGCAGCCTTCCGGAAGTTCCTCAAAAAACAATAAACCCGGAAGCGATAGTTTAAAAAAAAAGACTTTATTTATTACACTACAGGCACATTTTTTTCTGTTTTTTTTTCACGTGCAATAATAATTCAACAACAACGATAATAATAATAAATAATACCACCGAATCCATTTCAATTGTTAAATTAGTTTAATTTTTATTACATTTATTTGCAATGCTGAAAGTTCATATTTGAGGGTTT
>JAOUQX010000023.1:6143393-6159930 GCA_028566295.1 Liobagrus marginatus
ACACACACACACACACACACACACACACACACACACACACACACACACACACACACACACACACACATTGAATTATATAGAACAGCATCACCCTGTGGGTGCCCACAGCAGTAGTTAATTGCCCTGGATAAAGAACAACTTCCAACTGCTGTAACCAAAACAATCGGATGTACGTAAACCTTATGTAGGAGCATCTTTCCATTTTTTTTGCATTCATCTTTACAGAACACGTACAGCATTAGTAAAAGAAAATTTGACACGAAATGTAAAAGACAGCATAGCCTAGAAGAAGAGAAATGACTTTGTGTGAAGTGCTTTTGTAATAGTGCCAGAGGTTAAAGGAGGCATTATGTCTTGAGATGTTTCGTGTTGGTCTATCCCTCCATCCTGCCGTGACAACCATGACTCTTAGTAGCATGATTTACTAAAAGTACTGCTTGAAGTTTGTAGGATTTATATGACATGATCATTTTTAAGCAGCAGGTGAACTGATTCGATTTTGGAATTCATTCAAACATAATCAAGGTCACAGCAAGGTTAAATATAATTCCCAAGTTCACTTTCTGAGCTATTTATTAAGAACCTACTTCTTCATGCAATCATATAATCATCCAATCATGTGACAGCAGTACAGCACATATAATCGTGCAGATATAGGCCACTCTGTACAATTGTAGTGGGCAGAACAGCACCTCATGCTGCACAACATATGTGATGGTGGCTCAGTGGTATAAGGCTCTGTGTCAGTGATCAGAGGGTTGGGGGTTCAAGCCTCACACCAGGCATGTTGCCATCATTGGGTCCTTGAGCAAGACCCTTAACCTCACTTGCTCCAGGGGTGCTGTTCGTTCTGGCTGACCCTGTGCTCTGACCCCAGTGTATTCTGACAGGTATGCTGGGATATGTGGAAAATAAAAACATTTCACTGCATGTATGTACAGTATGTGTATGTGACAAATAGGATCTGAAAATGTCAGTAATCATTCAGATCTTCAATTATTTTTATTATTATATCAAATGACAGCAAAAGATCACATAGATTTAATTGCTAGTTAAACTTCAGCATGACTAACTAGTTTATTGTGTGACTGGTTTTGGTTAGAATTAGCCTTTAGCATTTGCAGCTTAGTTATAAATAGTGAAAGATCTCTTGCTTCGAACTGAAATAGTGGTTTGAATGTATACTTGTGGTTTAAGGGAGACCAGTGTGACAGTGTGACCCAGGACCAGAGTGTGTTCAGATGTCTTTGCCACTAAGCTGAGAATTTGTTTAACTGTTGCTTTGTCCCAAAGAGAGAGGGATGCGGAGGGCGGGTGTGTGTGTATGTATGTGTGTGCATGCTTCTCTGAAACTGTTCATGTAATAATAATAATAGTAATTGAAGATCTGAATGATTACTGACATTTCATTTTTCAGATCGTATTTATCACGTACACATACATGCAGTGAAATGTTTTTATTCCGCATATCCCACCATACAAATATGCTGGGGTCAGAGCGCGTATGTGACCTGTGAAGTGCATGTACATGTGTGTGCTCCTGCCAGAAATGTAGTTTACCTGCTTGCGTATGAAGAACGAGATTACCTAAGAGTTTTTTTTTTGGCAAAGACACTGATGCATTGCCATGACAACCGCATTCATTATGACATCACTGTCTCAGAGTGAGTCATACAGTGCAGGATGCTGTACAGTGGTGTATGTAAAAGAAAGGCAGAGGTAAACAGCAAGATGCAGCACTGCATGATTTATGATACATGAGATGTAATATTTACTTTCAGGTCTCTAAGGAACAGATATGTTAACACTGTTCAAGAAATTTAGTAGACACCCACAATTTTATTTATCTATGTACCAAAAATAACATATCCTTTTTCAGAGCAATTTACAGTGTTAGCAAGCTTGTGAATCCCTGCAACTCATGTTCGTCGCATCGGTGCACTTCTGCTGCCAGTTGAATCCAATGTAGCCAGATAGAGATAGGTTTCCCGCGGCATCGAATATATGGCCATTTTTAAGACTGGCGGGATTTTTTAATCAAACACTGGACATTTTTATATTACTTTCGAGTGACGCACCTGAATTTTGGAGGGAATTTTTTTGAAGAAAAAAGTGCGTCTTATAGTCTGTAAAATACGGTATACCTGGGGGTTTGGTTTGGGGAGCAGAAGACAGCTGGACAATAATCATACATTACGATTAACTGCTAAGCTGTACATTGAGGCACATGAAGAATATTGTATGTCATTAGGACGACAGAGAAAGGTAGCTCAGTTTAGAAAACCAGTAGAAACAATGACGACCACGGTAACGGGCACTATTTAATACTCAGTACTGGTGTGGAAAGCTACGTAGTATAACAGAAAGTCAGAGACATAGGTGTTTGTTTCCCAACACACGCTCATACATTCAACCTGACACGCACACAAACACGCACTGTATATGTATAACGTATACATACAAACCACTACAGACTTAAGTATACACCTGTTTGCACATACTAATGCAAATTTCCCCACATTTCTACTTCACACTATGACACACTTTCATACACTGCCACAGACTGAGATTCTATACAGAGTGTAAACAAAAATGCAGCAGTGGTGTAATATGACAGCAGGTCTCAAGTAACATTTACATTTTACTAATTACATATACATATATTCTAGCAAAATTCCATTTTTTTGATATGTGAGAGTGACCCTGAACAATGGGAGACAATAATTATTTATTAGTTTAAACCCTAATATTTCATTGCTGAGCAGTCTCAAAGAAGGGATCGTGGGTTATGGTGGCTAATATTCATCATAATTACAACACCACACAAGCCTTTATCTCCTCTGTGCCATATTCAGAGTTAGAGAGTTAGGTTGGATACGCTGTAAAAAGTTTGGTCAAAGGTTTGTGGACACCTAACCATCACAATCATATCTGATTTGTATATCTGAGAAGGCTTTTCACTAGAGCTTGGAAAGTTGGCTGTGGAAATCTTTGTTTACATAGCTACAAGAACTTTAGTGAAATCAGATACTGCTGTTGGGTGAGGATGTCTGGGATGCATTCAATTCATGGAGCTCAGGGGCTTCGTGCTTGGCCTTCATAGTTCCAATGAAGGAATAATGAAATGCTACAACATACCAAGACATTTAAGACATCTGTGTGCGACCAACTTTGTGACAAAAAAAATCCACATAGATCTGATGGTTAGGTGTCCACAAACTTCTAACAAACTTTTACGCATTTAGAGTCAGTTAAATTCGTAAGTTGAATTCTTAATTAGTAACATTTTTAGATTATTCAAATGACCTGCGTTGTGGGAGTTATAATCATGCGCTGGAGTTTTCAGCAGCATCAGGACCACTGCTTTAAAACACAACTGCTTGCTGTTAAGCCTGACAAAATTAAGCAGCAAATAGAAAATCCAAATAGACCATAAATCCAATATTATATTTTGTTCCTTTTGTTGCCAGTTTCAATTGGATGTAACAGAAAAACAAGTGACAATAAATAAATGTGTATTATAATAAATGTGCCTTAGTGTGTAGGGTTAAGCTAACCAAGTCCCCATCATTTAAACTTGGGCTTATTTTATTAATGCAGTATAATTGAATCTTTGGCTAAAGAACCGTTCTCATTTAATCTCTTTTAAGCAAACAATAGAATCCTATTTTAGTTTTTTTTCCTAAATGTATTAGAGTCAGCAACATATTGTGGCTACATCAAATTATCTGCCAATGATACTGGACATAATACTGCTAGCCATTCATGCTAACGTTGCATGAGAAAATTGGCTTAAGATCAAGGTCAGAATTGCCCTTGAGACGTGCTTTCTTTTTTGGCTGCACACCTCCCAGGCAACAGTCTGAGTAGTGCACAAGACTGTAGTAACGTTTGAGCTTAAAATACCTCTGAATATGGTCCAAAGAAGAATATTGGCTGTGTGACATTTAGGAGTCAAAATTGGAAAAAAGGAGGCAAATACCTTAAGTATAGAGCGTTGCCCCAGTTTTGCAGAAATTTTCAAAACATGTGCATGGGTTGTACTGTATATGAAACATCTAAGGATCAGGTGTATTACATAATAATGTAGATTCTTCACTATGATTTTAGGCTTGGACCTGAAAGCCACAATGGCATGATACAATTGTGTGGCAAAGAGTGAAGCTCACTGCTTGAGCAAGATGCAGGATTTATAACTCCGCACTTATTCTCTTAACTGTTTCAAAACCACTTTACTCTCACATTCTACTCCAGTCTACTATATGTACATAGCGTTAGAATGCTACTCTCACTAACCTACTTCTGTCTAAATTGTCTGTACATGTCACTTCCTAGCTCCTTCTTCCTGCGCTATACCTACACTCTCCCACCCCCTTTCACTCTCACACTCCTCTTTCTCACTTTTGCATGTCACATTGCAGTAGGAGGACAATAGAAGGATCGCTTTTGGCCGCCTCTTTGAACTCCTCCAGTGTGATCTCATCATTATGGTCTTTGTCCATCTTGCTGAAGATCTTGTCCACGCGCTGCTGAGGTGTCAAGCCATCTTCGTTCATGCGCATCATAATCACTGTGCCAACCATTTTATAAATCGCCTGAGGTATAAAACATAAAAATGGTAAGGAGATGGAGATGAAATAAAGGCATAATTCAGCTCACGCATGTCAACGCGTATAATACTACCTCTATAACCCCATACCTCTATAATTTCAAGCATCTCCATGCGTGTAATCTTGCCATCTCCATCCAAGTCATACATATTGAAGGCCCAGTTGAGTTTCTGCTCAAAGCTTCCTCGAGAGGTGATGGACAAGGCACAGATGAACTCCCTGAAGTCAATTGTGCCGTCACCATTTTTGTCAAAAGTGCGAAAGGCATGCTGAGCAAATTTGGAGGCATCACCGTAGGGGAAAAACTGTAACATACAACATTATCACTTTAGGTAAAATTATATCTGGCACATAATGGTCTGGAACAAGCCTTTCTTTTATGAAGCAGATTTCGGATCCGTTTCAAATTCAACAGCAAACCATAACCCAAATAGCAACCTCTTGGGGTTCGCCAGTAATTCTAGATATTTTATTATCAATTTGACAGACTATGGTAACACTGAATAGAGAAAGCACTACAAACACAATATATATTCTCCTAACGTTAGCAGATGGTACCAAATAATAACATTCTAGAAACCTTCTTGAAGGGTTTTTCATTAAAACCTGAAGAAAAACTTTACAGATCATTTTTGAATGGTTATGTTTAGGTTTGTTTTTTAATAAAAAAAATTATAATTGCTATCTAAGAAATCATGTTTAAACCATACAGAAAGGTTAGGGTAAGGGTTAGAAATTGTTTCTAAGGGAATCAAAATTCATGGGGAAAACATAGTCCTAGTTTCCTGGAGCTATTTCTCCAAAAGAACCTACCTTGACATAAAGCTGCTGAAACTCATCCAGGTTAAGGATCCCAGAGGGACAGTCTTTCAGAAAGCCTTTATACCACTGCTTTAACTCTGCCTCGTTAAACTCTGTGCTCTTGGTCAAATCATCCAGAACCTCTGGAGCAAGCTTGCTGTTGTGTTTCCCCATGGTTAGTAGCCTGTCTATGAACCAAAATAGAAAGGTAATAGTGACTATTCATCCCTGTGGTGTTATTACAATTACAAGGTTGCAGAATTTAAAGCAAAAGTCTACAGTTATGGTAGTTATGGTAAATATGATAGATAGACTTAAAAATCACCTGACATATTTGGGTTAAATACGCCTTCAGAAATGTCCTGAGAAGTAGTGATGCCAATATTATTGAAATGAACGTTCCCTAAAGCCTTTCTGATTCTTTAAACTCCTATAAACATGTGTATTCAACTTGGTACTGACATTATGACACATACAGTATCTGCCCACCTAGAAGCCTGAGATATATTTAGCAAGTCCATAATTCTATGAGCTTTAAAAATGGTTCTTTAGGTACACATGAAAAATGGGGTGCCATTGTAATGAGTCATTACCTGGACTTTTAGCTTATTAAAGTAGATTAAATATTTAACAGGTCTAAATACTTGACGAGGAGCTATAATGGCTAAATGCATCAGTGGTATTGCACTAGAGCTGCTGGAGCCAAGTCGCCCACAGCATATTTCTCTCCTCATGACAGGAGACCATTTATATATGATCATGATGACTAATCAGAGGTAAGCATTCATCTCCATCCCTATTCATCCCTACCACTTTCTCTATTCTACTCCATCTCTCTTTGACCTTTTTTGGAATTCGCAGGTCATTTCTGCTCCTCTAGGCAACACACCCATCCACAAGCTTTGGACAAGAAGCTTTAATGGAACATAGGCAGTTAATGAGCTAAAGTCTTTAAAACTAATAGCATATGCTTCATGATACGTTTCAGGCAATGAAACGATTAACGTTTATTTGGACATATAGACATAGAGGATGAGGTGGCTCAATGGTAAGGCTCTGGGTCAGTGATCAGAGGGTCGGGGTTCAAGCTTCGCATCGGGCAAGCTACCATCATTGGGTCCTTGAGTAAGGCCCTTAACCTCACTTGCTCCAGGGGTGCCGTTAGTTCTGTCTGACCCTGTGCTCTCACCTCAGCGTTCAAATTTGTATGCTGGGATATGCGGAATAAAAACATTTAACTGCAGGTATTTGTATGTGATAAATACGATCTGAATTTGAAAAAATATACATATATTGGACATATGTTAGCTAGTGTTCATTATTGCCCTAAAAAAACCACAAATAATATTTAGAAGTCAACCATTTCCGTAAATATTCAACATCTGATTTTTCTTTATTCAATAAGGCTTATTACTTGAGAATTATGGATTCCAAATTGTGTAAGTATGGTCTTTCTGGAATTATAAGCAGCTGTAGTGTACTTGATCTTGAACGCTCTACACAAGCAAACAGCCTAAAAGTTCTGTTTTTATGCTAATCAGGTCCGGAATGCTAATCACCTTGCTAATGTATTCACACGCAGTAACAGTACTTAATATTACCAACATCACTTCTATAAATTGCCTGATCTGTTGCAAAAAACTAAACTAAACTAAACTAAACTAAATGAAACTAAACTAAACTAAAGTAAATGATACAGTATCTCTCAACTGTGCAACAAAATAATTGAATAATTTTATTTGTAGGATAAAATAAGGCCTGTGCAATTTTTGGTTATATTGCTATATAAAAATATCAGATCATGTGACAAGGTCTAAACAAAATACATTCAATTTAATATTTTATGACAATTAATTAGTTGTACCTGCAGCTGTGTACCTGAGACATATCAAACCTCCAGTCATGGAGATTTCAGTCAATGCTGACAAAGGGTGAACTTTAATATAAGAATTAATCTAATGCAGAAGTCTACTAGTATAACAAACACTATTTTTCTTTCTTAAAAAACATGTAATTCATCATTTATTGAACATGATTATATTGAATAGACTTGTTTTTGCAATGACATGGCTTTGACCAGTGTAACAAACATGCCCGACTGGAAGAAAAAGTTCTTCCATAAAAGTTATGTTTTGGACTTAAAATGAAAGATAGTAAGGCAGACTTTACTGTATATAGGATCGCCCTTTTTTTAATTAAGTGAACAGTGCTTAAGTTTCCGGCTCCCACTCATCAATGTAATGGTGGCGTCTATTGCTTTCATTTATTCTTAGTCAATGAAATTATTATTGGAAAAGGTAAGGGGTTACGCTGCAATAATGAGTAATAATCTTAATACTGTGTCATGATGAAATATGAGACTTGACTCTCCAGCTCATTCATACACATAAACATCTTAAGCACAGAAGTCACTTATTTATATTATTTCAGGTAAGACTTCCCCCAGCCTAGTCAGCTCTGATATTCGGATTTCCACTTAGGGAACATTGCATTGAGTTTGCATTGAGCGCCAAATAAGCAAAGATGGCAAACCATTGTAGTGTGCATTCTTAGAAAGCTTGTAATCCTGTAAAATGAAATGAATGAAATAATGTCTACACAGGGAATAGAACTAGAAATAGCTGACAAGGGGCCAATAAAGAGCTACTGAACGTTATCTAACTAAAAAAAAAGGGTTAGGGTTAGGGTTAGAGTTATGGTTAGGGTTAGGGTTAAGGTTAGGGTTAGGGTTTAGGGTTAGGGTTAGGACAGGTTAGGGTTTTGGGTTTTCCTTTCCTTTACCTTTCCTTTAAAGGTCAACACATAGTCTAAATCTAAATATACTTCAAGCCTTGACTTTGCTGATAAAGTCAATATAAGATTTATATATTTTTATACATATAAGCTTCTTGAATCATTAGATATGAGTATTAATGATTACGATATTGATTATGATACGAGATCAGGACCAGGTGTTTTACAGAATTAATCAAAGAAGCCGGTCAACTGAGAAAAACACATTATGGCTGTTGTAAAGCGTGGATTTAGCTTTGCAGTGGATTCACCAAATAAGATTACATTTGTCCATTTGCAGCAATACAAATATATTAATTCCGACTGATTGAATGTACAAGCAAATTATATTTATGTTGCATTACTTATATTACAAACGTATATAGTTTTAATCTGATTGAGCATACAGTTCACTTCTTGCATTTACAAGGCTATTTTCTTTATTTAACAGATTATTTTACCTCTACCTTTCTAATGGTTGATAGTTATTGCATTTGAGACCGGATCGATAATTTCCAGGAAAGCGACACAAAATGCAGGCATCCTGGAGGACTGGACAAAGTGAGAACTAATAGAAACGAAGGACTAATAAAAGTAAAGCTCAAGAATATGTGCATCATTACAGACAGGAAGATAAAAAGTCCTGAAGAATGTTCCACACTACAGATAAGAACAAACAATACTTTGAACATCCTACAAGATCCAGTTCTCTAGGGTTTTAAAGATGGACTAAAAACACATGAGAGTTTATTAAGCTTTCATAGCATCCCTATTACACTTTTCCCCTCCTTTATCTCTCTCTGATCATTGTCAATCTAATATATTGATAGACCACAGCTGGCAGACTGCTAGTCTCTGTGATGTGTTTGACATTCCAGCCACGTCTGCCCCTGTCCTTTTAAGAGCTGCTGAATGAGATAGGAACTAGGAATTCTGCAGTGAGACCGGTTAATTCCAACACACAAAGGAGACAGAAAGAAAGAAAGGAAGGAAGAAAGAAAGAAAGAAAGAAAGAAAGAAGGAAAGAAAGAAAGAAAGAAAGAAAGAAAGAAAGAAGGAAGGAAGAAAGAAAGAAAGAAAGAAAGAAGGAAAGAAAGAAAGAAAAGCCGCATTTTTGTCATGTGTGTAAAACTCTGAGCCTGTCACTGAGTTTGATTGCAAATTAAAGTCAAGCTGATTCAGTTTGGACATTGTGATAGACTTTAATATGGATAATGAGTTACTGATAGCTTTGAAATGAAAAGAGTGAGATGTAAAAGACTCCGTTAGGACATATTATACTGCTGCAGCTTCATCTTTACCAGCAGCTTTGGAAGTATCCATGTGTGCGATGACACACTCTATGCTGAATTCATTTTTCTTAGCCATAACAATGACTACACCAATAACCACTGCATAATTAGTCTGCACGTATTACGATAAGTGCATGTACATATATTATTAATTGTTACTAGTAACACGTTTCAAGGTCCACTATACCAAAGCTATTTGCAGTCTGTGACCCACGGAGCAACAGTTTAATTTGGCTGGGATGCCAAATAGAGATTGATTAATAGAGCTAGTGATATAATATATATCAAATATAAATAGAGAGTGTTTTAAGTTGCCCTGAGTAGCAACACGGGCAGCATCTTTTCTATTCAATTTCAGCATCAATTCAGAGAAATCTCAAGTTGGCCTACATTCTTTACAGTCTTACATCATAGGGAGCTGTCAGGTGGGTGGAGACTGGCAGGGGAACAATTTGGGAAGAATTTTCTTGTAAACTTTGATTAGTCCCTTGTTTAATGCTCGTCTGCCACTTATGATTTTCAAAGATTTTCTAAATAATCACATCATCTCAAAATTAAGTAGAAGACATGAATTTACCTTAAAAGCGCTAGCTGGTGGAATATGTTACAAACAAGTATTCAGAGAACAGCCTAGCAATGTACAGAATTAATTTACTATGCACTAAATAACAAGTATATGTTAAAAATGTGTGTATGTGCATGGAGTAATATATACTGTTTGTACACAAACATGAAGTAGAAGAACCCTTATTGGACTGTTGTAAAATGCTGTGTGAATTGTTTGACACAACATTAGTGATCGACATTAGCAGCTCATCAATTAGACCACAATACATTGTCATACAAATCTTGCCTCATGGTTAATGAAAGTGAAATACCAATAACTAATATTGCTTCTCATTCTATATTATGGTTCTCACCTGGTATATGTGGTATATTCCAAAAGATAACAATATGTGAAATTTATTATGGACGTCCTCTTGAATATAGTTAAATTACAGGTGAGTATTAAATTCTTCACTGGAACATAAGGCATAACAACCAATAGTGTACATAAATAATGCAGCTGTTGAGCACTAAAGGTCAACCATGCTTATCTAGAGGCATAGTGGCTGATCCATAACTGTCAGACACCATCATCATCCACTGGAAGTGCTTTTGTTTGCTGCCTGGGGATGACAGACAAAATACAAAAGGGGTTGCTAAATAATGTATGACAGGATCCAGGTGAAAGAATAGATTTGTAAATTTATTCTGACTAATAACCATAATAATGGCTGCTAATTGTTGTAATATTGTTACGCATGTCCACAAACATTCCTGCTCTTTTCTATGTGTCAGTGTCTATGTTTCATACAAATAATGAGTTATTAGAGACAAGTCAGTAGCAATTATTAAAATGGTGCATTATCTGGGTTTGAATGAAGCAAGTTGGTAACCAAGAAATTACTTCAACCACCTCCACTGGAGCCAGGTTACAGCAAGACCACTACAAGAAATTACTAACCATTACATTCATTGATGACAAACTGTGTCTAAATACGAAGCAGAACACAGCTAGTCTCTGCCTTGTTGGCAGTGCCCAGGTCCCACTGCACTATTTAAATGAGAAGCTCTGAAACAGGTGTTGTTTCTATGGCAAAATTATGCTCAAGTTGCAGCACAATGGAAAAGAAGGAAACTGTTTCTGACTATGCCACGTCATGGTACCAGTGCACCGCTACATCCTCTAATTTATGGAATACACTCATTTGTGTACCTGATGCAGTGCTGTGTTTTAATGATAATCAGATTTAAGAATGTGTGCTAGAGAGCCATTTTAATTTCAAACACCTTGTTAATATTTCCTTCTTTCCAGAGGCTTCTTTCTGGTTTTTTTTTTCTTTAAGATTTCAGACACCCAGGGGGAGAAAACAATACACCTGCTGATAAGGATAGCCTTGCATTAACAGCCCAGACCCCCAATACTGATAACAACTATTTGTATTAAAGCTTCATTTTAAAACTAAGGAAAACGTACAAAATGTTGTATGATGAAGAAATGCATATTTCTTGAATCTAAATGGTGATCCATATAATGACGGTGAACGTTAAGAACGGCTAAACCAGATCAGGAAAGTATGACTGTGTTAAAAGCTTGTGCTTTATAGCTAGTTACATGAAACTAACATGAGGGCTTGCACATACATCCATTATTTCACATCATCTCACTGAACTCTGTTCTGGCAGGGAGTTCAGACTTAGATGTGACTTAGTAATGTAATTAGGACTTATATAATATTCAATGTTCAAGCCACTACATATTCATAGTACCTTTGTACTGCATGTACATTTAGTCTTATCTTAGGCTTCAATTGATCAAAAAAATAAAGCAATTAAAATAGCTTTATTTTTTAACATCATTTCATGCAAAATCTGTTTTCTAGACATATATATTATTAATAAACATTGCTTAGGGACATGTGTAACGATTCGGATTGATGTGCACAAGTTAAGTGCTTGCTGTATAAATCATAGTTATAGGCTTAATGATGGTCATTACACTAAATGGTCCAAGAATACAATGCACTATATTTAGTGTGCAGTAATTATTTTATCCGTGTGTTGTAGTAAAACACCATAAACTTGATTGTTAATAATGCCCATAATAAACACATAGGCTTTACACGGCATAAACCACTGCCAACTACAATTCCATGTAACTTTTCTGACAAGTTTGTTTAAACATTGAATTATTTTTCTTCTTCTACAAAGTCTAAAACTTCTTAATTCACAGGATATGATGACATATTTACTCGCATGTCAATACAGCTGATATCTACTGTATAACAGGTGTTAGATGCATCACCTGTGCTTATTACCACTGGTTAAGTGGAAAAGTTGTTATTGCCATTTCAACCAGCTAGTGGTGCACTGCACACACTATATCGCTGGTCCACTACACAGTGAAAAGACAGATGTGTGGATTTAGAGGAGTCCGAGTTTCCATACATTATACCACCTCCCTGTAAAACAAATCAAATCTGAATAGTGCTTAATCTCTATAATGATGTTCTACCCACTAGAACAGCTAGAGGTTGACTGTCTAACTTGAGGGCCCTATAGCAATAATCATCAGCTGCAATATTTGGAGCAAATGCCACGTTCACTTGAGCCTCCCTAGGAGTCTACTTGAAGCAAAAGCTGTGACACTCACCAAGCTGATTAAAGTCAAGGATAACTAGGTGAGTTCTGTCTGTATAAACAATAAAACTCTCAGTAAATCTGTCCCTTTTGCAACATTAAATCATTTACTGTTAAAGATTGAAACGCTGTAAATAGAAGGTGGACTGAAAGCCACCCTCTGATTTAGAGGAAATACCACCTGGCGTAATAGTATATCACTGAAAATCCATGACAGCAGAAAGTTTGACACGGCATACATAATTTTATTTACTATATTAGCTGTCAACCTGTATTTACCAGATTCTGTCCTATTTAAGTACCATAACATAAAAGTGTGCATGAGGATCAATGTCTCTGTGATGCCCAAACATGGCCTGCAGCATCGACTCTAGGCTTTGGACATGTTTGACACATCTTAATCATTGTAGCGCCACACGTATTTCTTATTCTCATTCAAAACAGGTCAACAGCAAGTGCAAAGAATCTTGAGGTTCGATTACACAAGAAAAACACAATGATACCAACCGGCAGCTGCTGGAAGTATGAGAAACAAAACTGTCCTTTGCTCATGTTTTGTTCATGTATGCCTTTTGCTTTTCCAGGCATTTACTTCCTTTGAGGTGATTTGATTAGTCGTGCTAAAGAGCAGGCAACTGTCCGCGGCTTTTGAGTTCAGCCATTTTGGAATTGCCATCCATCTCCATGAGAACCAGAGCATGTGGGCAATCGATCAAACAGCTCTGTGTGCACGATTTGACACACCTGGCTCTGCCTGCTGGCTTTTGTTTGGCACAAAATAGAAAACTGACAGTGGCCATGTGCTTCTTTAAATGGGGGTTTTTTTTTTGCAGGGATGAAATTCACTTAAGGGTTTAGACTACAGAGGATGTTAGGATAAGTACTGAGTTCAAGCTCCAGGCCTATCACCTTTCCTCGGTCACCAGGAATCGGGCCGGAAAACAAGGGGCGAAAAGAATCTTGCATGTGCTCCATCCATCAGGAGAAGAACTGAATGTGACCGTTTGTCTGAATAATAAGGTGTGTCTCTAACATGCACTGTTGTCATGGGGCAGTAGTTGCTCAAATGCTTAATTGCTCTGGCTCTGGATTGTTGATCGGGCCCCAGCTCTGACAAGCTACCACTGTTGGAACCTAAAGCAAGGCATTCAATCGTCCCTAGTCCAGGAGCGCCGAATCAAGGCTGACCGTGCGCCTTCACCCCAACTTTTTCAGATGGGATATGCAAACAAAATTTCACTGGGCAGTAATGTATATAATGACAAAAAAAGGCTTCTAATTCTACTCATAAAGGGGTCAAAGCCTATATTAAATATTAAACAGAAACATCGCAACTAGTCCAACTATTTTTAGTTTCACACCTTATAAAAATACAATTACTCCAAAAACATTTTAAAGACTAAAGATAACTACAAGAACTTTGAAGACCAATTATCATTCTACCATAACTTTAAAAATACTTTAATATTTAAAGAGACACTTTAATGCATATTTTTCCCCAAGTAATGGACATTTCAACACCATTTCCAAAAACACTGCTGGTTTTAAAATTCCTCTGGAAGTTTCTCTGTGTCAACGTTTGTTTGTCTGGTCAGCATTATATCCTTGTTCCACTTCACGTTCACCCATCACGGTTATTTATTTACTCTGCATCCCTGCATGCCTGAGTGGCTCAATAAAACTTGTCTCAGACAAAACTGACACTATGACAACTCTATCCAGTATCAGCTTTCTAATAAGAGGTGGATGAAAGATGACATGCAGTGTATCTTACTGCAGTCAGACCGGATAGGGGCTAACAGCTTCGACACATGTACAAGGTAAATAAACAACTTTCTGGGTTATCACCTAAACCTATACAGACGGATATCCTAAGTAGTACAACAGCCGACAGTAAAAACACACAAGGCTCATGCACACTCATGCAGAGCAATACAACACCGCAGTCAGGAATTAGACATGCATTTTAATGATTAGGCAATACAACCATCACAGCTGCTGCTACTGGCTTGTTTGAGGTGCCTTATAAAGTGAAATTATACATTTTCATCTTTTTATATTCATACAGCAATGCTGTTTGGCTTTCACATATCAACAACATGCAAAAGCAACATCTGGGTAGGCTCTCAGAAATTTTCTACAAAAAAGTGATTAGTGACAAATTGAAGATAATTACACATTTATTGTAAGAGGGAAATAGTATAAACAAGTTTTATTATACAGGTGGTCTCCATTAACGTTTTGATAAACATTTAGAAACTGGTAATTACGCACACGTTTAAAAATAAAGGAGACGCATGGATGACTCACCCAAATGTTTGCAGTGAGGTAGCGCAGTGTTTGGTGTGTGTGTGTGTGTGTGTCCGCAAAGTGTTCCTATTAAACGGCTATACGCGTGAACGGCGCTCAGCGGGGGACCGTGCAGAATCGCGTAGTCGCGCGCTCGGAGTCGCTTCTTCTTTCAACCGGGCGCAATGAATGGAGCTCGCGCATCATCCTGGCTACTACATTTGCATAGGAAACACCCAAAGCCTACTCTGATTGGACAGAATTTAAGACTCACCGGCTGAATAAATATTCTGCGATTATGATTCGATGATCTGTAATGTCAATCAAATGAGGCTTTCAGAACGCGTCCAGTGCTTCTAAACAGACATTCATGCAGATCAACAGCATGACAACAACTAAAGACGTGTTGGATATTTGAATCATAACAGACACGGATTAATAATCTCACCTAATTCGGATGTAAAGGAGTAACAAATTCTTGATAGAACTGTACGGTGGCCGGAAGGGGACATGTTCGGTTCACGTAGTTTTGTCGTATCCACGAGTTATTTATTCGTGGGAACATCATGTTAACTCATATTAACCCATTAAAGTCGTGGCCACGAGATCATTTTGTCAATGTAACGACATCCGTATGTTGTGGCCACGGTAACATCATATGTCAAGGGAACGATCTATTATTTTCGTGGCCACAACTTCATTATGTTGAGGGTCAACTGATTAATGATAAATCCGAGTATTTCATTCAATCCAGCAAGTCCATTACACTTAAGAATACGCTTCAGGTGTCTTTCGCTTATACCTACCCACGTGTTAATGCGAGAGATCGCACTATATCTTTATATGACATTCTGAATTCAAAATAAATTTCTATTTCATCAGTCATCTCCATCTCCGCCTGCTGTAAATGGTTACAATGACTGATGTGGTTTCCTCAAATAAAATTGGTGGCCGTGACAAATAGATGTCGTTCCCTCAACTTAATGAATTCGTGGGCCCGAGAAAAATAGATCGTTCCATTGACACATGATCTTGTGTCTACGACTTCAAATCACGTGACCACAACCTAAGGATGTCGTTACCTCGAAAAAAAAAACAGATCTCGTGGCCACGACGTATTATCACGTTCCCAATAGTTAATATGACATTTCCACGAATTAATATCTCGTGGCCATATCATCAAAATATGTTTATTTAATCTGTTTTTTTCTTCTCCTGGCAAAAACGTAAAGATTAGAGCATACAGTATAAACCATGATTTAATTATCAAATAAACAGCAGCTACCAAATTCCTTGTCTAAACGTATACAGTTTAATTCTGAAATGCACTAAATTGGTTTTCCCCAGGGTATTCCGGTTTCCTCCCACCTCCAAACACATGTGATTGGGCATAGGTGAATTGGTTACTCTAAATTATCCGTAGGAGTGAATGTGAGTGTGAATGTTTATCTGTCTACAGGGTGTACCCCGCATCACGCCCTAAGTCAAGTCAAGTCAATTTTGTTTATAAAGTGCTTTTAACAATACACATTGTCCCAAAGCAGCTTTACAGAAAATTCACATTAAGAAGAAAACAAGTGAATAAAATTT
>JAOUQX010000023.1:6165243-6175749 GCA_028566295.1 Liobagrus marginatus
TAGAATGTCCACAAAACAATACTTAGCGAGGAGCTAGCGGCAGAGGTGCTCCTTATAAACAGTCTGCCTCGATAGTGGAAGATCGCGACGCCATCTTAAACCGGAAGTGACTTCAACCAACCGGAAGTTACTAAAACTCCGGTGAACGGCGTCGTGATGTTACAACGCCCTTATCCAGTGCGACTTACATTTATTTTATTTGTCCAACTAAGCTGTTAAGGTTTAAGGGCCTTGCTCAGGGGCCCAGCAGTGGCAGATCAATGGTGCTGGAAATCAAACCCATTGTCTTCTGATCAGCAGTTCAACACCTTAACCACTAAGCTACCACTTCACCCAACTGATTCATGCAGTTGGCACTAAGTGATTCTTGTAAACAAATCAAGCAAACATCACTCAAGGGGGTACATGTTATTTTAAAATTGATTTGTTCTTTTTTGTTTATCTAAGTCAGAGCAACAAAACAGCCTGAAGCATTTGACAGATTCACAGAGGTTTGTGGATTGATTAGTTTGTACTTTACATCAGTTTATCAAAACATACTGCCTATATACTGCAATTAATGTAGTAATATGTGATTCATGACATGGGGCTTTAATATTTACATACATGTATTTAGAAATTATTTTTTATTATTAACAACTGAATTATTTAGACTATTGTAATCTTGTGTAATAACGCGGCCTACAATGTATAAAACTTGTTGTAAACACATTTGTCTGTGATAACAAGCAAGTACTCTTTTCTCCATACATTCCCCTAGTGTAAAGAAGAACTTGTTTATGGCATTTTTAGCCACTAATTATGATGCAACTATTGAGTGTGTGTGTGTGTGTGTGTTGCATGTTATGAACAGATGTGTTTAACCTGACTTCCCATGGCTAATTCCACAATGACAAGTGATTTTTTCTTTCCTTCCAGTCTCTCATCCGTCTTTCCCCACCATTACCATTATTTTTCCCTTGATACATCCTGACTCACATTCGGTCTCCCTGGCAGTTTCAGTCGTTGCTATAGTAACAATACAAGCAACCTATAGGTCGCAGCCTCTTTCCTGTTGTGGCAAAGAGACACACATGCACAAACACAAACAGAAGCTAGAGAGAGAGTTCGAGAAAGGTAAATATACAAAACGGATATTTTCCCCGCCCCAAACTTTTTACTGAGTATCATCCTAGTGACTGCAAATGGTGCTGTTATATTCCACAGCACTTTTGCATACAACAAAGCAGTTGAAATAAAATAAATGACAAGTGATTCTCAAACGGGCCAGTAGGTGAGATACAGAGTTTGAGTTTGTTTTAACCTTTTTGTGCCAATAACAAGTGGTGGGTTTGTGTGAATGTGTGTGAGTTTGAGTGTGTGTTTACGTGTTTGAGTGTGTTCAGGCTGGAACTAGCTGTCTACGAGCAAGCCTCATAAATTTGGCTTGTGTGCACTGTATGTGTGTCGTGAGGAAGAGGAGTGTGTGCCTCAGATTAACACTTCAAAGGCACAAGAGCGCAGTGTGGAGATTAAAGCACAGCATTCAAAGCCCCTCAGGTGGCCAACAACACATGAACCCTACACCCCAACTCAGTATATGCATATGTGTTTGTGTGAGTGTGTATGTGTTTGTGTGTGTGCATGCTGCTATATCCTAATGGGAATGAACTCTGCATATAAAGATGGGAATATGTGACCATTTTCACCCTGTGGGAACATTCGGTAAGTAAGATGATACAGTATAAGCTGATGTCATCATTTTTGCACTTTCCATTGCTCCAGTTTAAAGTGCAGGGGCTTTTCATGTAATCTTTGCCCTTAAACATGGCGGAACTTGCTATTAATAATGAATCAAGCCTTAAAATGAAACCACATGGCTTTGATTAGTCATCGTCAATCATCAGTTGAAAAGGAACATCAGAGACATCAGTTTTCAGATTTCAAAAAATGAACAGAAAGCGCTAGAGTCAGAAATGTTTAAAATTGATATTGCTTAATAATGTATTTTGGTTTCAAATTTGAAATAGTTCAGATCTAAATGATAAAAACCGACACTTTGTCAGAACTGAATTATGTGTAAAACAATCTTATGACAGCATGAATAAGAATAAGGTGTATTTTCATGCGTCATTTGGCTGCCAGCCGTAACATGTACAGCTCACTGGTGTTGTTGTCTGAGCTGTAAGTGCTCCGGTAGCAGTATTGAAGGCCCGTAATGCAGGCTGCTGTGAGTTAAAGTCCTTTTATTGACACTGTGACAGTACATGAAATAAAGGCACGCTGAACCGGAGCTACGCTACGTGGTTAGTATAACTAACATAACAATCTGCGATGAGTGCTTCTCATCGCTTCTCTTTTATACATAACATAATTAACATAAATGACAATCAGGTGTGTGTCGTTTAACATAACAGATTCTAAGCGTGTGCGCTAACCAACGACAGAACGTAACATAAAGCACATGACATGAATGAACGCAAACAACATAACATGAACATAATTGCTGGGTCTTAGCGTCCCTCGGGTGGCCGTCCCGGCCACGCCCCTCTGCGCATACCATACGTGGAGGATGTTACACCAGCTTCTTGAGAAGGTGAAGACTACAATATCTGTCCATTTCTTATTTTATGTTCCACTGTTGCCCCATAGCCTCATTGTTTATTCTGTAAATGCTTATCATTTACTAGTCACATGAGGCAAAAGAGGCAGGTAGTGTTAGGGGGAGGTTAACAAATCTGTGGACGTTATAGAGGTGGTAGAGATGTCGAGTAAAAGAGTGAACAATTAAAAATGAATGCAAATATTTATTTCATACAGCCACTTGGCATTTCAAACTTTACTTGGGTTTATTATAGCTCTTTTTCTAGGTGGATGTACCACAAGAAAAAGTACTTCATTTCAAAGCTCTTCCTGTTTCCACCCAAAAAGTCAGTAAACCTACAGAGCATCCTGATGTCGAAATACAGATGTGTACAGTCCTCTTCCTATGTATGCATATACAACTCCACTCTGACTAAAGCCCACAGTAAAAAGAGCTTCCTACCTATGTGTCTATGTGGGGGAGAAGTGGGACTTAATCTGTGCCAAGCGGATGTCACGACAGATCCAGACGTGTGACTAAGCCACATTGTGTGCTCCATTAGAGCATCATGCTCTGATATTTAATACTGAGACAAAGACACCCAGAGAGCCCCATTCTAAACAACTATCAGAGAAGTTCATGGCCAGCAGAAAAAGAGAATGTGGGCACTCAGTAAAGTTCAAGTTGATAATTGTACATTCTTTTCGGACACTGTCCAGTTTGGTAGTAGAGCTAAAGCTAGAGTAAGCTGGATGAAAAAACTGTTGTGAGCACTGTTATTATGGTGATACCAGGATACTCAGGGTGATCTTCGTATTATTTCATCCATCATACAGCTCACGCATTATCGGCTATCCATCCAGAACCCACAGGTGGAGAGCGTGAGAATGGGTTTACAAAAAGGAGGGGGGAAAAGGGGGGCGGGGGGGTTGGGGGATAAAGTATGGAGATGACTGAGAGCTCTTACTGTATATCAGATGTGCTCACTTTTAAACACCATTCCTATTTATAGCTGAAGAGTGAAGGACAGGAGTGGACTGAAGAAGAATCCATGCGTTGTGAATAAAGGGACAGAAAGAACAAAAGAGGGAAAATAAAGAGTGATGGTTAAATTGTATGTTTTGTACATGAAATGAGCTTCGCCGGTCTTCCTGTGTCATATGTTGGAACATCTGTGTTCAACAGAAGGTCCTGGGGCATTTAGCACTGTGTAATGCAAAGCATTTCTATATGAATAAATAAAAACATATGCGTTTATTAAATAACAGACATTATAACACCACGTACAGCAACGGCGTGGCACCCATCTGTTAAACACAGTGAAGCACGATGGTCTGGTTTATGTAGAACATTTTTAAAGAGACGTGAACAATCCAAAAATAATGCATACTGCTTTAAATTACAACATTTGTGTATTGTTATAAGTCTTACTCAAATTTTAAAATGATTTTTTCCCAATTACACACTGACTTTTAACAACTGTTTTATCGTGTCTGGATCACCAGGCTGATCACAAGGAGAAACCACACCCTGCATGACAGACCAGTCCATTATTCAGTTCAATTCAATTCAAATGTATTTCTGTAGCGCTTTTAACAATGTATGTTGTCCCATTTATAAAGAAGAATAAAATTCTGAAATGAAAATGTATCCCAATGAGCAAGCCTGAGGCAATGATGGCAAGGAAAAACTCCCTAATGTGGTGGTATGAAGAAACTTAGCACACCTCTAGGGTACCTAGGATACACATTTATAAACATTTAAATATCTGAGGGTTATATTTCTTATTCAGCCAAACACCCACATGGACAGTAAGCGGAGGTAGCCATCGTCGGATTGGTTTAATATTCAGCCCAATTTCAGCCAAGGTACATAAACTCTAAGAATGGAAAACATGTAATGTTAGCTGGTCCTGTGTAAGCTTCCAGTATTATTAGCAGTACGTTTTACATGTTATACGTGTACTTCAGCTACAGTTAGCTCTGATTGTAAAATTAAGGTCAGTATTCAAACATTAGAAATGCTAAAATTTTAGAAAAGAAATGCTAATTGTTTTAAAAACTGTTTAGAAGGACATATATTAGAGACGTTATAGGTTTGCATATGGGGTATATTCGGTGTCTTTTTTGTTTTTAAAAAGTGTGTTGAACTTCAGTCATTTTATGTCTTATTCATTAGTCCTAGAACGAATTAACAGCTGTGTGGGTGTAATGTGTAATGTAGCGGTCATACCGTGTCTCATTAAAGAGTAAGAAAGACATTGTGAAATGCCCGAGTGTCCAGTGCAGTGTCCAACAACACAGCTATTTCTGACTATATGACACAGGCTATACTTCTGGCAGTGTGTTCAGCTAGACTCCTCCTTTAGATTTATCATGGTTTGAAACATCTTTTAACACAATCATTACTTATTTTACTCATTAATATTTAACCAGAGACAATTTAAGGGTAAAATAATATTACAATCCTCGGCATCTGTAGCCCTAAAACATCTTTTAACTTTGCTTACTTATTTCTTTCATGTTTATAATCATTTTTGGTTCAGAACATTTGGTTTAGAACCTTTCAGCCTGACCTTCTGAGAGCCTGCTGACTACATTAGTGAATGATACACTACAACACTGCATGTACTCCATGTTCTCAGGCGAGTTTATTTAGTTTCCACCGACAGCTTTAGTGACACTTCATGATGCAACAGTGAATTATGACGCAACCTTAAACCTTAAACCTGAGAAGAATCTCTTTGCTGATATCTATATATAATTCGGCTGTCTGTGACTCCCACTTTATGTCTCCCTTCCACTTTCATGCTCATCCATGTTTCCGCATCACTCCAGCGTCAGTGGTAATGGTTGCTATAGTAACCCAGCTGTACTCGCTTCATAGCTTCATTGAGCAGTCACACGGACCTGTGGGCAAACTCATTACAACACATATTACGCACACACACACACAAAAAAAGACATTTAAAAAATATTTTATTCAGTAATCCATTCTTCGTGCGACGTACCAGCACTTTTGTTTCCTGTCGTGACGTCAATTGTCTGATTTACTCTGATTGGTAAAGAAGCACTTCGGATTTAATTAATTGCGAAATTCTGCCCTCTTCTGGTGAACAGCTGTAGCTACAGCACTTTCTTGTGCTTTACTGCCCTCTAGCGCAATGATAATGCAAGCGCTAACCATAACCATAAAGATAGTTTCTGAGCGGTGAGTCATTCGGGTAATAATGCTGCAGCGGTAATTCACGGTGAGTACTGTGTCACGAGTGCCATGTCAGATTTGGCATGAAACCACGTGATATGCACTCATCACACCTCAGTTTTGGGCAAAACGGAAGTTTGACTGCCCAAAAGCTTGCAGCCAATGAGGAAAGAGAACGAGCGCACAAGTAAAGAAAACAATTGAGAAAATCAGCAAAAAATTTAGATGATGAAAAAAGGCATTTGTTTTCTAATTTGTTGGGAACCCTGCTATGACAGATGTTAGTCTGCCAATTTATGCAACAAATGTCCGACAGAGGTGCTTTACACCTTAAAATGCTCAGTTTGTGTACACAAATACTGCCCTAAAATGCAAAATACCTTATCTTACTAAATCTGGAACTGTGAAAAATGACTTTATGTTTTCTGTCTTTGTTAATCCTGGGCTTTTGGAATTTTCTATTAATGCAACCTGTTATAGATGAATGTGCTACTCTAAATTATCCATAGGAGTGAATGTGTGTGTGAATGGTTGACTGTCTCTAAGTGTTAGCTCTGCGATTAAAAGGTTGTACCCCGCCTCACACCCTAAATTATCTGGGATAGAATCCAGCGCCCCCACGACCCTGAACAGGTTAAGTGCTAGACAATGAATGAGTGAATAATTAAATGAATAAATGCTAATACAACCCATAAATTTGTATTTGAACTTGAAATTTCTCATAAAAACAACTGGATTGGCTCAAAATACATGACGATGATTAAGTAGGTCTTAAATGTTTCGAAAACTTCAATGATTAAAATCAAAGTGACTGTTTTTTGCTTTTGCATGACAGCGTACCTATTCAACTAACAAACAGATACCCCCATTTAAAGCAATTTATTAGCACAAAATAAATAAAGACAGCAAAAGGCAAAAAAAATGGTTGCAGCTACAAATTTGGGAAGCTTTAAATCTAGTTGGTCAAGCTTTTTTGCTTTGTCAGCGATAAAAAAATTTTTTTTAAATGTTTATGATTTTTCTTGAAAAAAAAAAACTAGTTCAGTTTGATACTGGTGTTACATAGCTCATACAGACATCAGGCTTTTAACAGCATACTGAACTTTCAGCCAAATAGTACACTGTATCTGTTAATAACCACTGGTTACGTTTCAAGTTCAATGAACAATTTCATTAACATACATCAAGATTAGTTACTGTATTTAGATCAGATTATTTATGCAACTGAACACCAAAAGTTTGCTTTACTTGTGGGAAATATGGCCTTTTAAAGAGCATATAAAGGCATAATAAATGTAATATTACATGTATAATATTACATTACTGTACAGACTTGACTCAAGTATTTTTCTCCAAACAATATAGTGAATCTAACATAAAAGGTAATGTGCTGTCAAGTCACTAGAGGGCGGTAGAGATCAATAGTCACACTTTGTTTGCTCTTTTTTTTTAACTTAATGCACGTTGTTTTAAAATGAAAAATAAGGTCAAATCTAGAAATGCATTGTCTTTAAGTGTTTCTATTAAAAGTGTGTAATTGTGCAAGGGGACACCGTAAAGAACCATACATAGACTATATACATTGAGTGTATAGATTATAGTGTGCAAGTGATACGTGTATAATATGTGAAGCGGTAGGTCAGTGGGTAAGGCGCTGGACAGTCAGCTGGGACTATTGTTTGAACAATAAGTAGAACTTGATCAATAAACTTTAAAAAAAGAAATTTATTACAATATATTTTTATCTATTGCATTCTGGTACCGAGTTGGCAGGTTTTCCAGCTGCATCTGTTGCACTGAACTGTGCCCAGCAGTGTGTGTGTGTGTGTGTGTGTGTGTGTGTGTGTGTGTGTGTGTGTGTGTGTGCGCGCTTCTCGAGGGTTGTTTGTTGTGCCGTCTGGCTGTAGAGTAGGGAGCAAAAATCAGCTTGACTAACTGAATAGGGACATCTGCACACAAGGACAGAACAAGAGTAAAAGAGAATAAGAGCATGCATCTCTTGGTGAAGACACTGTGTGATGTGTTTGTGAGAGAGGAAGGATGGCGTGAGTGTGCCACATGGAGATGAAAGGAGAAATGAAGAGCAGTGGCTACTGCCATGTCTGGGGGAAGGGGAGTTGGCAACCATAACCCTGTTCCTCTTTACAGACATACAGGCACAGTAGTGGAAGGCTGCCAGCCCCCTGCAGGGAAGCGGTGTGTGTGTGTGTGTGTGTGTGTGTGTGTGTGTGTGTGTGTGGGTGTGTGTGTGTTGGGCTTAACTGCCCATTCAAAGACTATCTGAAAAAGCAGGTTGCAAATTTAGTTCTGCCATGTGTTATGTCTAGATGTGAAATAATTGTGGAATTGGCATGTCTTAATTCATGCTTTTACTCAGTCAGAGAGCTAAGAACGTCTCAATATCTGGTCATTTGTTTCCTGTTTCATCTTTCCTTTTGTTCATCGGCTTATACCTTCATACAATATGCATATGCACATGCAGCATGGGTTAAGATATTCACTGTACACTGAAAACTGATATGTCTTTTTTAAACTGATATTAATATGACAGCACAATAAATGTAGATGCTGATACAAAAAGAAAGCTGAAGTCAGTTTTACAAATTCACCACAACATCATTTTCCTTTTAGTATTTACTCATAATTCATAATCACCATTTAATCATTTACAGATTACAGCTACTCTGAGGTTGTTTCCATATGCATCAGCAGTGTTAGTTTCTTTTCTCCACGTAACATTAAACATTGTTCAGCTCCCAATATGATCTGTTTTCAGTGAAGTGGTGTGTGATGCATTAATTCAACCCATTGTAAATGGGTATCTCTGCTATTTTATAGGCAGATTCCTCACCTAAAAAAAATAAGTCCAACACTTTCTTCACTTTCATCACATACGTCTTGATTAACGTGTGGGAAAATGTACAGATTTGAGAGCACCAAGTGAATGAATTGAAAATCACCTGAAAACTGTAATAATTACTTTGTTTTGAAACGGAATAATTTAAATTATTATTAAATATGATTGAATATAATTATTATTATAAATTGTAATAATTTCACATTTATGAGGATGTATTAAAACAGTGTTCTGTTGTTAACTTTGTAGAACATGAAGGTTTTACATCGAAAGTTTTACAAGCTATGCAGGAGCAGTATGTCTCTAAGTACTGTGTATAAGGAGGTGGTACACACTGACAGTTCATGGTAGGGTCAGAGTGTCCACCTTCCCTATAGGGTATCGGAGGGCCATCCACCAGCATCTGTTTCAACAAGGGACAGCGTTATGATGTTCCTTTGTGACAGATCAACAATTGATCTGAAAAACCAGTGGCTACCATCTGGTCTAAACAGTACTCTAAGCACACTATGGACTGGATTCATGGAATGCTACATAAACAGTTACTTAATTAATTAAGGTATATGAGATTGGCTGAAAAAGCTAGATTGCACATTGTCACTACATTGAGCTTCTTCATCTTATAACCAAAGGGACCACTAGATTAGGATACTTTCTAGCGACATGCAGGTCAGTTCAGCCTTCATAGGCTCTTCAGGTGAGACGCCAGCCCAAGGGAAGATCCAACTACAGGCTCCTAAGGAAACGCTTTACTCATTTCAGTGATTTCATAATAGGTCCCAAGAGAGATCTGTGATCTATTGCACTGTCATAGCATATATTATTAGTGTAGTTGAGGCATGCTGCTGTCTCAGTCCCTAAAGAAAAACTAGTATTTTGTGAATTGATCCATCAGGTAATCCAGTCAATGAAGAGCATTGCAGGAGTGTATAATTCAGTCCTTGGAAAGTCCTGAGTGGAAACCAAGGTGCCATGCTGGTGGTAGCATCCACAGATTCTAGAATGAACTGTTGATTAAGTTTTTCTGAATAACACTGGGTGCTAATATTGTTAGCACACCACTAAAAAACACTTTAGCACACCACTGAAACAACTGTTCAAGGGTCTCTATATAGACTATAAATACATATTTACACACACCCCAGTCTGATACGGCTTTATAGCACCACCTATTCACTTTCAAGGATATGCCCCACGTGCTACACTTCACGTACATGAACAATATTTGGTAGACACATGTAACACAACAATACCTACAAAAAAGTACAAAATTGAAAACCCAGCAGGAAAGCTGTTATTTTGTCAGCAAAATTTGTGCTGATTTTGCCATTTTCAGTGGTTTTACGCCAATGAACTCCTAGAGATTTAATCAGGTCAACACCAAATTTGGTAATTGTAATATAAAGCCCTTTGCGATGTTAAATTGAAATGATCTTGAGTTTTTGTTGAAGGGCATGTCCATGGCTGACAAATTTCTGACAAATTTGGATGTACAAGCGAAAATAAGCAATGGCGGGATGGTGTTTATGATGCCACTGTTACCACGCCATAGTTGTTATTTCCTAAGGAGTTCTATTATATCACAGAGAAATGTCATGTTTTACACCTTATAATGGCGTGTCTGATCTGTCCCAAACTTCACATCTTTCATAAAAGTCCTGGCCTGAAGAAATCTACATGCGAGTATTTTGTTATAGTCATAGCACCACCAACAATAGTTGTTGGCCAATATAAATGATTTAGACATACTTCTCCTGTATTAACAGGAGGTGGCTCCAGGTGCGAAGCCCTTTCAAAGCTGCTTGCAGCTTTAATAATAATAATAATTAATAAAGTTAAGTTTATTGGTCACATGCACATCATACAGTACAACATACAGTGA
>JAOUQX010000023.1:6190422-6204196 GCA_028566295.1 Liobagrus marginatus
AGTCGCAAAAGCATTTCACTGTATGTTGTACCACGTATAATGTACATGTGACCAATAAACTTTGAACTTTGAACTTTGTGTGTAAAGCAGAAGCTTTGATGTGGTCGTGAGAATGTATTTGCCCCTTGAGTTCTTTTAGTTTGCATATGTGACGACTAAATGTCTCAGATCTTTAAAGAAAAAAAAAAAAAAAATTGATGCATGAAAAAGACAATCTGACTAAACTTAAAAATCATTTCAAAATAATTTTCATTTACTCAGGTAAAAAACTGATTTATCAATTCCAGCAGTTACCATAATGTAACATAACTGTATTGCTGATAATTGCATTCAGCAAGAATAGTTGCGCGCGCACACACACACAAAGCAGTCCTGTTGAATCTAAATATTACTTAAATAGAATATTTTCAGTAACGTGAAATGGTTTCAACATAAAGCTATGCTGTACTCAAATAATAAGAAGCTGTTTTAAGTCTTTGGGACTTTAACAACAGAAGTCATTATCACCAAATTGTGAACATATTGAAAACCACAGAGTCTTTTTCCAGAAAGAGCTAGCCTACCAAATGTCCATCGAATACTGATCCAGGAACTATCGAAATAACGAAGAATAACATCTTAGGAACAGTAGGTTATGCTTGCCGTAGATAAGGCAAAAAATATTATTCATGGGAGCATTGTCAGGTTTAAAACCACTGCTATCCAGCAGGAACATGGAGCGTTATAAGGAACATAAGCACTCGTGTCACGCTTGCCACTCTTATGATCCCCAAGCCTTTTTCATACTGTTGCAATTATTGCAACTATTTCTTTTTGGAAAACTTTAATCTCATTACGCTTTGTGTAACGCGACCACAGCATTCCATAATAAATATATCAACAGTTAAAAATGGTGGTGGTGGTAGTATGGAGCTGTTGGGTTGCTTTGCTACGTCATGGCTCAGGCAACTTGCCAAAATCTTTTCAACCATGAATTTTGTTCTGTATAAGAAAATCCAAAAGGAGAATACTTACCTGAAGGTTATTAGTCTGTGAGCTGAAGCTCAAGCACAGTTAGCTTGTGCTACTTGATTCAGAATTCCAGCCTGGCCCTGCCCGTTTCGCTTCTCATGTCTTATATTCCTTTTGAGGACCTGAAACTGTTTATTGTAACAAATCTGCAAGGGAAATCAGAGGGGGAAATATTTTTTAACAGCACTGTTGATAGCGTGCTTCTTCCAATGCCAATAAATGTAATTATCAAAAATAAATAAAGATCAAATACACTATGAATGAGACTGTGCTTCTTCCTTAATACATTTTACTGAACAAGTAGCAAATGGGAGGGATAATAAATATAGCTCAGCAGAAAAGAACATTTTTAGAATAACACTTACTGCCTCGCAAACATCCCTCACACCTTTCTTTTCAAATATGATAAGCTACCAGAAAATCCCACACAGTCATCTCATTCTTTTTACTGTTTCAGAAATTAACATTCACTGAGAATTTGGTTTAAAGTTGACGCAAGGCGTATTTATTGCAAAGTGTCTCTTAAGTTGTGTGTATCTTTTTTTTTTAATCTAATTTACTTATGCAGCTAAAGAATATTTAGACATTACAGATGCTTTGTTTTCTTTGTCATGGATCAGTTAAAAGCCCTAATAGCTAAATCAATATCCTTAGTCTTTAAAAGGTTAATGCTTAATGTCCATATTTGCAACCTTGTTCTCATAACATAACTCCACGTAGTAAATGTATCTAGAGTGTTCACGATTTCCTGTAAATAAAGCACTTGAATTCCTTTTTTATATAAGCATAATACACACACTCTGTAGACAAAATCTCTTTAGGCTGTAGCACTTTGCTCACAAAGACACAAATAATCAAATTAAAGCTGACTGCTATGTATTTCACACAAGGTTGGTCATTACAGTGTAAGTCTCTCAGGTCTAACCTTCATGCTATGACTAGAATTTATTGGAATATTGAGGTGATGATTGTCAATATCAGAGGTGAAAAATGCTGACCTTGCTGTATCATGCATCTCACACCATAAAAAATCTAGTGAGATTGTATTTAATCATTTGTGGTTCTGAGCCATTAAGCAATTCACCGTAAACCCTAGAACAGTTGATCCAAATACAGCTATCAAAAGCATCCTTTGACCCTTGATAACCCTGTATGGTCTTTGAAATACAGCCCAGTCAATACACTTACTGTAAATCCATTAGGGAATACTGAAACAGAACTCTTCAGTCTGGGATTTCAAATAGCACTCCAGAAGAGACTTTTTTTTTTTTTAACATCCACTAAATTTACAGTATGTCCACCGATCACCCAAAACACATTGCTCTATTTGTTCTATTGCTTTTGTTCTATACATTGCTCTATTTTTTATTTACTAATTTTTTCTCCAGGGACTTGCTTTGCACACACAGCTGCACAGGACTCTCTCTTGATCTTTCTTTTGCACACACATATGCACAAATTTCACAGAATGTATATGTACACTGTATATTTATATTATATTATTGTCATACATATTGAATATAGATGTACATTTGTAATTGGTAAATACTGTACTTATTGTAAATATTATTTATATGCAACCAACCCCCTTTTTACACTTTCTTTCTCTCCCCTATTTACAGTAAACTTTCGGTCAGTCGTCTCAAAGCATTTCACTGTATGTTGTACTATGTGTGATGTACATGTGACAAACTTTGAACTTGTGTCAATCATAATATAGTGAAAATGGCTCATAATAATGATGATACTGAATTGGGACTGTAGCTCATATGGAGAAGTTGTGTGGTTCAGTGTTGTGTGGTTCACAGCAGGTTGCTCATATGCCATGGCAACCTGCAGAGATTTCTGTATGGTGTGATGATTATTTTTTGGCTTTATAGAGTGGGCACTGTGCCGTTATGCATTTAGCTTTTCGACTGCTGCTAGTGATGATTTGGCGACTGAAAGCACGTGTGCATTGCATCCAGACGACACTGTCCTTGCATGATGAGCCGGTCCTTGGTGGAGAAAAACAAACAAAGGACACTGTACCAGCACCAAAGTGCATTGGCCCACCGGGAAAATATCCGATATGACAGATTACAAGTCCAGCCCTGATGTGGATGTAAGAATGCGTCAGATACAGAGATTGAAATACAGAAAGACCAATTCATAAATGTTATTGTAAGTAATTATGCAATGCATTTACAAGCTTTTTTTATTCCTCTTTGGAAACTTCCCTAATTTAACGGCTTTATTTTTTATCTGTTGCTTGTTTATATTTGGGAAAACTAAAGTAATTTTTTAGAAACCATTATGGATGGGAGCAAACAAAAAAGTCCCATGCACAAATCTATTTAGGGCTATTTATGAAATTGCCCATGTTTCGAGAGTTTTTATTTTAATCAATAAAGAGGAACTAATTACAATTAAAATATTTAAAGCATTAAACAGACACAAGCAGGAGAATGGTGTTTGGAATTCATACTTTCCTTTGTCAGTTCCTATATTTTATTAGTCTTAGGTTTTCTGACAGGATTTTTTGTCATGTTCATGAATATTCATGAATAGTCTTCCCAGTAGGCTATAGCATAGCTAACATAAACTATTCACACAGCTTCTGGACTGGATTTTAAATTATGTACTATAATGGTCTTCTTTCATGTAATGCTAGCTGGCTAACAGACTACAAAGACAGTGAGGGGCTGCATATGAAATTGGATACGTAACCACTTTATAGTATGTGAAAACCAGTGTATGATGTGTGAATTCTTAGGTAAAAACAGTAGGCGAAAAGTACCTGGATGACCTATTACTTTCCCCGGGATTCTGAAGTGCGCATATGATGCACACTTTACTGTCCCATGAGTCCACAGCAGAGATGATTCTTCACATTGGAAAATGTTGGAGAGCAAGGGCTTGCACACCTACAGTACGTTACATGGCTAGATGACCAAAGTTAGCCTGACCTGACCTAGACACATTCAAAAATATTCCTATTATTTTGCTTTATACAAATTGCTAATATTTTCCACAAGGTGGCCAAAAGACATCTTAGGGGATTTTTAATTACTATTTAGAAAAGTTAATAATATTTAAGCCTGATGGTAGCTGATACACACCAGATAAATTGGCAAAATATCTGAAGTTCTTTACTACATAATTTCTGTTTTAGTCAAGGTTAGGGTTAGGGTTTTGCAAAAAAATGTTTATTGGCATAAAGTCTATAAACAGACACCTCCAAGTAGAGATGAACTGCTTGTTCTTAAAATTTATATTAGCTCTGGAATTTTGGTCAATTTTGTTGAGAAGTGTTGTATATAGGATTTGAAACTAGAACTAATGTAAGCGTGTCATGCAGTAATCGAGAACAGCGCTTAGCTAAATACCGTATACTTCCATACTGTTTTCTGCAGCTGTAAAGCTTAGAGACGGTACACCAGACAGCATACACCAAAAAATCTAAGACATTACTTTAAACCTTATGTCTCCATTTTTAACTAATTTTTCTGGGCTATAATCCAGCAGCATTTGGTTAATTGAGAAGTGACGACTTAAAACTAAGTCTTCTTTCAACACGACAAATGCACCATCTGTTTAATTATAACGGTAAACATTCACTTTTCACATTGTTTTTACATTGCTTAAAAGCCAACAATTGAAACAAAGCGTCACTTCTACAGGAAGCTCCTAGTAATGTGAAGCAACTGGATGTATTTCTAGATAGAAATATGCACAGTGCTAACGATGGGCAAATGCTGTATGTGTGCCAGCATGCATGCATCTTTTTAATTTGATGAAATGTTTCTGTGCCAATAACACATTCAAATCTTGTGGTTGTAGGACAGGAAAACACAAAAGCATTAAAATAGACAATAATATAAAGGGATAGATAATTATCTAGTGGTATATGTGTATTCCACCTTGGTTGGTCAGTGTTAACACCCGGCATTTCTACAGTACACAGCAATGAAACTCTGTCCAGCTACCGGTTTCCAACTCACTTGCTATGTTTTTCTAATCGATTTCCTAAAAAGAACATCAGCAAGAACATCTTTCGCTCTCTCTTCTTCAGGTGGTGGATGCTGATGCTGTGATACTGGAAGAGGAGCAGGCAGGCCCTTATTGGATGCAGTAAATTGCTCTTGGAGGAAAGTTGCAAGCAAAGGTATGATTATGAAACTGGCCAGCTGTAGCCTGTTAAAGCTTCTGTAAGAAAGCTACGTGGCACAAAAATTATGAAACAAGGTTGCTGGACAGACACGTATTAAAAACGTTAAACCAGGAAATGTAAATGTCATTTGCATTATCCACGCACGCGCCATGAACTGGCTGCAAACCCAAGAATGTAATCATGTGACTTAGACCTGCTTTGTCATCTAAGTAGTGCATTTAAACTAACAAAAAACTTACCCATCTGACAGTGTTAGCAAGCTTGTGAATCCCCGCAACTCATGTTCATCGCATCGGTGCACTGCTGCTGCCAGTTGAATCTAATGTTGCCAGATAGAGATAGGTTTCCCGTGGCATCGAATATATGGCCATTTTTAAGATTGGCGGGATTTTATAATCAAACACTGGACATTTTATATTACTTTCAAGTATAAGACGCACCTGAATTTTGAAGGCAATTTTTTTGAAGAAAACAGTGCGTCTTATAGTCCGTAAAATACGGTAACATTTATATTGTTGTAAGGTTTGTGACCCTGTACAGGGATATTAAGATATATAGTGTGCACAGCATGGCTACAGTAATGTGCAGGGGATTTGGACAAGAGCAGGTTATTGTTATGGTGTTAGTCTTTATTACTGGTGAGGCAGAACGCATTTTCATTCTTACATTTGTTAGCTAAAGCCCTGACTTCCTCTTTACTAGCCACAACCACATTTCTCCACTTCACACAGTATTTTAATTACAGCTATGAGACACATAACCCTGTGAGCCGTACATATAGTTGAAGGTTTCAAATATTTTTTGCCCAATAGCAAAAATGTTAACCACAGAGCTACTGCTGCACTTTATATCTTATACACATTGATGATTTTAATGATAAAAAGCATGATGAGAGAGATTAAATCTAAAAAATGTATTTAAAAAAAGTGTTTTTTCTTATGTGGAAGCTAAAGTGATGGCAACGCGTTTGGTAGGTGACTTGTGTCTAGTAGGTTTTTTGTCCACAGGAAGCTGTTTAAAGTTTTCACATCCCTTCTAAACCCCAGCCTAGTTTAGGGCATCCTCTGTAGCCCACATGCGTTATGTGTTTTTTACACAGGGCCAAAATGTAACATCTATCTATCAGACACACACACACACACACACACACACACACACACACACACACACAGGGCCAAAATGTAACACATCTATCTATCAGACACACAAACACACATACAAACGCACACACACACATACATATCAAATGCCTTCAAATAGCAGTCAGAAAAAGAGAAGTGTGAAAAGAACAGTGTCATGCTGAGTGCAGAGTTGCTTCTGCACAAAGTGCACAGCTTTTGTTAGGCCACGCAGCCTGACTGTTGGTAAGCGCAAAATTGTGCTATTCTAAGGAACACGCAGATGTCCAGAGAAGGAAGCGGCACAGCGTTGATACAAGACTAGAAAAAGGGAAAAGGGTGACAGGAGTTAAGCGCATGTTGGCTGGTAGGAGTAAACAACAGTATAATATAGTGTATATATGATATAATTATGTTGTTTGCTGGCAAATTGTCTACTGAATATTCAATTCAATAAGCTTTATTAGCATGACCATATACATGTAGAGTATTGCTAAAGCATTACAGTGAAGAGATAAACAATATAAAATAAAATAAAATAAATAAAATAAAAATAAAAATTACAATAAACAAACATTATACATATAATATACAAATAACAAAACACACGAAAGCGTGGAAGGAACAAACGTATAATATAACTTTCCCACTCTTTGTTTTAATTTTTCTAACCAAAGTAAAAAAGAATTACATTACAAATTATATTTCTTTGTCATTTTGACCTAAATATTAACCAAAAAGGATTTTTTTTAGAATTTGTACCATTGATAATATTTCTTAGTTGCAATAAGTTCATATGAAAATAGATTGAATGTTTGAGACAAGTATAGTTCAATGGGCAATCCATTAAATAATCAGTGCACACTATTTGTGGGGCTTTTATTTTTGTTTTTCTTATCTTAGCACTAGCCAGATACACTGCCCCCCATGTGCCCCATTCCTTGTAATAAGTAAAGGCAAAAATGAGGAAGCGTGTGGCTGATGAAAGTCCCTGCTATCAATGAGGGAGGGGTAAAAAGCTGAGCGAGCAATCCAGCCATGGAAACAGAGCTCTACAGCTTGTTGCCAGGAGACGGACAGTGATAAACCGGCTGGGAATAGGTGTGTGTGTGTGTGTGTGTGTGTGTGCGTGCGTGTGTGTGTGTTTTCAAGCACACGCTGCATCACCATTTGAAGCAAAACGTACAGCTAGCTGCCATTTCCTGTGAATGTTGTGAGCGAAGTCTCTTAACACATCCAGCATTTATTTTGGGGCTTTCCCTTTTTTATGTGGCTGCAGTATAAAGATGCGGCATTAAACCTCTTTATGCTAACAATGTTTATATACATGTGGATTACTAATATGGAAAATTATGCTGAAATTACAGCTTCATGTCAACTAGGGCAACTGTAGCTATTATCTTTTTGAGACCTATAACCCGTCTACATGCAATTCCACATAGTGATTCAACGTACATTAATGCCGTTTACTCTGCAATAGAAAGAGTACATTTAATCCATGGGGTCTTTGTGAGTATTGGCTTCATACAGATTTTTAACCCTTTTAAGATCGCCCACACAGGTGCAATTCATAGGCATCCACATAACACAATGCAATTTCAATTCGCACGTTACAGATCTGCCGTATAGTTTGATTCAACAGTAAATGATTTATGTACAAATAAATATTGTTGTATTCTTCAGATTCAAGGATCGGAATATAGTCTATGAGGACCAATTGAAAATTCACTCGTTTTTATGATCTCACTCAAAACCATCTAAAAATCCGGCTCACTGAAATACAGTAATATTAGTATGATTATTTATTGATTATCGGATTTTCACATTTCAAAATATATACATTTTTTAGGGGGGAAAAAGGTGGCGTAGAACTTACACAAGTTATAAACTTCTGAAGTGAATTGTACTTGTTGCCTTGTACTGTATGCATCTGTTGTCTCCTTGCCCAGGTTTGCCAGCCATGGGGAACCTCATTAAGGTCCTTGGCAAGGATTTAGAGAACTGTCCACATTTTTTTCTGGACTTTGAAAGTAAGTGCTTATTGCTGTGTGGTGTGTTATGCGTCTGTGTGTCCGAGATTGGGGTGGATGTGCTGAGATGGGAGAATGGATGGATTCTGTGGGTGCCAATACTTGTTTTGAGAAATATGAATGGAGCAGTTTTAATGTTACCATTTTAATGTTACATCATGACATCACACCAAACGCCCCAGTCTTCCTGGTCCATGTCAACACTTTTGAATTCGTTCCATCCACATCCGAAGCCTCGTACATGCCCCTGATTTCACACATATCTGTATACACACACACCACACAGGTCTCCATGACGCTCCATCACCCACACACGTTTCCCTTCTTTCTGTTCCAGGGGGCTCATGGGGAATCTCCTGAAAGTGCTGACTTGCGCCGAACTTGAGCATGGCCCAATAGTTTTCCTTGACTTTGAACGTGAGCTCATCAGCTTCTTATTTTTTGAGTTTTGTTTCTTTATTTTCGTAGCGCTGCTCATCCCCATTTCGCCCATCACAGCTTTCATTTCTTCTTTTTAATCTGTTCCTCTATTTATATATACATTGCTGGCATTCAAGAGTTATAATGTACAGGGTCCAATTTTTTGGCCTGATTTTCAGGTCTAGCATAATGTACGATCCTTTCTAATACCTCAAGAATGCTACGCATTCTCTATGAATTACATTATTTCACCTTCTTTCTCCTCACTTTTGGTCTCCTGTGTTTGTGTGGGTGGGTGTGGTTGACTAGGTATGACTAAATGAGTGAGAGAAGGAAGCATGTCAGTGTGTATGAACTGAGGAAGTTGGAATTTCCAACTTTTCTAACTTTTTCTGAGATAACTCCTCCTTTTCTCAAGCCAGTTCTTTTCCAGCTCCACGTTAACATTTCCTCTCCGGCGTTTTACTAACTCCCTGTGCAAGTTCCCATTGAGCTCCAACAGGCTGCTATCCAAATAGCTCTCTGAAAATACTCTGCGTTAATGTAGTAATGTACAATGACACTGCCTAATCCCTTAAACACAAAAAGTGGCACAGGTTTGTAGTATGGTTATTTAGAATGTAATTAGCCATACAACACTTTGAAAAGAGAACATGGACAGCAGCCTGTTCCGCTCTGTACTTTATTTTGTCTGATGCAACGGGAATGTCCACCTCTGTCACAGTTCTTGGTTCCCTTTCACACAATCTTAGTGATTTGGCAGCTGAAAGAAACAATATACAGTTCACTGCTGTCAAATGAAAACATGCTGTCTCCAGATTTGATGTCTTTCAAAACAATGTAAATAGAAATATAATGACAGCATTCCTTTAAATTGTTATGGTGTGTAGTTCAGTGGTTAAGGTGTTGGCCTACTGACTGGAAGATCATGGGTTCAATTCCCAGAACCACCAAGCTGCCATTGTTTGGTCCCTGACCAAGGCCCTTAACCCTCAATCGCTCATTTGGATAAAAAAGTAAGCAAATGATATGAAATTAGGTAAATATGCAGCATTAAATCTTACATAAACATTCTGTCGATCTCTTGGCACTTGTCAATGCATAATCTGTGTACAGGGTGGTGGTGGCTCAATGGTAAGGCTCTGGGTCAGTGATCAGAGGGTCAGGGTTCAAGCCTCACACCAGGCAAGCTACCATCATTGGCTCCTTGATCAAGGCCCTTAACCTCACTTGCTCCAGGGGTGCCACACACTCTGGCTGACCCTGCGCTCTGACCCCAGTGTTCAAATTCATATGCTGGGATATGCGGATTAAAAACATTTCACTGCATGTACGTGTATGTGATAAATAAGATCTGAATTTACAGATAATTTAATTAAACGGTCATCATAAAGGTAGAGAAAATAATTGTCTAGGATTTCTTTTTACACTCTAGCAGTTCGATTTCCCATCACTTGAACTAAGAGGCTCAAACATTGTCCCAGCATATGACAATGGTTTATGTGAAATATGAGTACCATTCTAGTGTCCTACACAGAGCCCTGAACTTAACCCCACTGAACACCTTTGGCATGAACTGGAACATTATTGACTGCAATTCCCACCTTCTCACTTGACATTAGTGCTGCGCCCGACAATACAATGGAAAGCCTATCCAAACGTGTGGATGTGTTTCATTTAAATCTACATAAACATCCATAAATTGACACCATTGGGACCATGTCTGATATGCAGATGCCCAGCCGACAGAGGCGGAGACGGCTGTTTGGAATCAAGTCAGTGCCGTCCTGGAGGAGGCTCATGGTATCTTAGCAGAGTTACAATCTTACAGCGGAGCAGGGCAAGAGATAAGAGAGGTGAGAGCATGTTCCCAGGAGTAAACAGTTCGGAGTCACACAGCTTCCAAGCTACTATTTAATTCAGCGTTCGTATGAATCAATATTTTTTCAAACAGATTTATTTAATAGGTTTGGTTGCATAGCTTTGCAAAGTACCAATGAGTCCATAAGCTTTATTCAGCCGTGAAAACTCTTAGATTCTGTAGATCCTGTGAACGTTTATTTCCATTGTTTGCTCACAGTCGTTTATCAATTCTAACATACATCTGACAGACTTTCAATCTCAATTTTATTAGTGTTTGTTCTTTTTGTCAGGCTATTCAAAATCCTAATGACCTCCAGCTTCAAGAGAAAGCCTGGAATGCTGTGTGCCCTCTGGTGGCCAAGCTGAAGCGGTTCTATGAATTTTCACTCAGGTTAGGTGAGTTGGTGTCCAAAGCTCTTTTTTTTTTGTGCCAATTTTACAGACATCAGATAAGTAAGATAACATTATGTGGAAATTATTGGCGCCAACAAGGCAGCAAGGTGCAAAGGCTCGACCAGGATTTGCCTTCCATCTGGTGCTCACGAAAGACTTTTTACCAAATAATCACCATGGCTTCTGCATCCGACAGAGTGCAACGGATACAGAGCTTTCACGTGCCGATTCAGAAACTACCTTACCACTTCTCCCCTGCCGGTGCTGATGAGCACAGCTATAAATCTGTGTATAAATGCATTTGACTGAAGAAAAAGCTTCTTTGCAACCTATTCATTTCTTTATTCAGTCCATCTCTTGTATCCAGTCTCCAGATAATGGTTCAGGAGGATTCAAGTTTCTCGTTAGGCCTTCAGATCAACATATTGTCTTGTTATTTATAGAAGCACTGCTGCATATTTCATGAGGAGGAAGGATGGCATCTCTTTAGACATGCTAAAGATATTAATGTACACAATTTGTCTATATGGCAGAAAGTTAGATTTAACGATTTGAAACATTTCGCTTCCGTTGTGATCAAACAAAGTCTAAATCTTTATCTAGAATTCTTTGGGGCTTATTCGTTTTTCACTTTATACACATACACCGTCAACATGCATAAAGTCTTTCACTTTCTCCAACATTGTGAAATATTGCAGTCACATCACTAAAAGGTAAAGGCTGCATGGATGAGAATATTCGTTTTTGGGCACAATGTTCTGATGGTGTGCTGCTGTTGTTACAGAAAATGCCTTGCGCAGCCTGTTGGAAGCACTGACGAGCCCACCGTATGCTCCAATGCAGCATCTGGAGAGAGAACAGGCTTTGGCTAAACAGTTTGCAGAAATCCTGCACTTCACTCTAAGCTTTGACGAGCTAAAAGTGAGCTTCATTTACGCCGTCCCCTCTGTTCCATCTGCATGCTTCTTGATGATTTGAATCTGATTTTATTATGTGTTATGAACAGCACTTTGGTCAGCGTAAGCTGAATATAAATGTGCTTATAAATAAACTTACTAACTAACTTGATGTGCTGTGTAATAAAGAACTAGTTTGAACAAAGTGATTAACAGATGTTCTAAACAACTTTTTCTGTCTTCCCTAGATGACAAATCCAGCCATTCAGAATGACTTTAGTTACTACAGGAGGACCATAAGCAGAAATCGGCTGAACAATCAGCAGGTACTGTTCCAAAATAAAGATGTGTCACCTTATAATGCACTTACACACACATTCACCCTCTTATATGTCCTGTAGTTAGAGGCAGAGAATGAAGTCAATAATGAAATGGCCAATCGGATGTCTCTGTTTTATGCGGAAGCGACACCCATGCTGAAAACCTTGAGCAATGCCACAACTAAGTTTGTGTCAGAGGCAAGTTTATTAAACTGCACTAGAGTAATGTTTAAAACTGTAAAAAATAAAATAAATAAATAATATATTCATAGACTAGACCTCAGGGGACTTCCACTGTTATTTCATTACCCATGCAATATACATTACAGAACAAGACTTTGCCTATTGAAGACACCACAGATTGCCTGAGCACTATGGCCTGCGTGTGCCGGGTCATGCTGGAGACGCCGTAAGTTCTCTCTTTTTGAGAAAACCCATCAATATTCCTTGGTTTCCGACATCGTGTTGGTTAAAAAGCAAAGCAAAGTGGGAAGACTGTCTTGGGAAAACAAATGTGTTAACAAATGAGATTAACAACTCAGGGTGATGGCACATAAACCAACAATTATTAGAAACAATTAATGGAAATAAATTGTAACGGTATCTTATTTTTGTAGCACTCGTACCTCGCTAAAAATGTTCATTTTGTATTCAAATGAAAATGGACAAATTTGGGATTATTACCATTTAATTTACACGGTATACTGAAACTATAACTATAACTAACAAATTTTAGCCGTGTTTGACGGTTTTTGGTGGCAGAAGTTTTCTTGTGAGAACGGTTGATTAACCGCTTTTAGCTACAATTATATACTTCCAGAACACACCTCGATCAGCTTTGCACATCTGAGCACTGAAATGTTTGCCCGTTTTTATGGCCAAACGTTTTTAAGCTTTGTCAGACAAAATGAAGTTTGCTAGTGAAAAACAAACGAAAATAAAGGCGAATAAATCATAGCAGACACACTTTAGCAGCACTTTAGGAATCCTGTCTTTCGGATTGCATTAGCTATAATTTCAAAGCTCAATAAAAGTAAAGGGAAGATGAACCTAACCGTTCTTCTTTGCATCTAGGGAATACCGGTGCCGCTTCACCAACACGGACACTATGCTCTTCTGCATGCGTGTTATGGTGGGCGTCATTATCCTCTACGATCATGTTCACCCTGTGGGTGCCTTCGCTAAAACCTCCAAGATTGACGTAAGAACTGCTTACATTTTTCCACTTCATTATTATACATAACTAGATAATAAAACAGAAGCCAAAACAGTTTTTGGGAAGCTAATAAATGTTGTATGTGGAACCCAAGAAAAGAGGATTTGTTAGGCAAGGTTTCGGATAAAACACTTTTAGGAAGCCCAGATCCCTCAAATATCCAAATCCCCTATTCCCTATATTCCTGACAGTATATTTTCATAGTCACTAACTGTGACTGTGATTGTGTGAACTTGTTTTCATGAATTTATGAGGACTCAAGTTTGTATAACAAAATGGGTATTACACTGGTATTACGACATAAGCATGTTTTATGAGGACATTTCATGAGTCCCCATAAGTAAAATAGCTTTA
>JAOUQX010000023.1:6204296-6214300 GCA_028566295.1 Liobagrus marginatus
TATAGAATGTATACGTACAATGCTGATTAATAGTATATTATAGTAAGCAGGTATATATACTTTTTGATATATTATATTATTAGCATTATTAGTACTACTCTTAGTATTATTATAGTATATATTACTGACATACATATATGGCATATAAATGTACATCTGTAAATAGAAATTACTGTACTTATTGCAAATAACAATTATATGCAACCCCCTTCTACAATTTCCCTCTCTCCCTCACCCCCACCTTACAGCAAACTTTCGGTCGGTCGCCAAAGAATTTCACTGTTGTACCACGTATAATGTACATGTGACAATTAAACTTGAACCTTGAATCCATCGTTAGTCATAAGCGATGTTGTATGTAAAATGAAATTGTGGGGGAAAATAATTTTACTTGTATGGAATAAATATGTTCTTGTTCTTCTTTTAAAGGTATACAACAAGACATCTAAATGATGACAGCACCTCGAAACAAATCCGTGCTCTCCTTCAATGAGGGGACCTGCCTAGAGAAGGATCGACGCAATAGAGCGGGAAAAGGAATAAGAAAAGGAGGAACAGATGAAGAAGGAAGTTGTTGACTTAGAAGAAAGTATGGAGGAAGTTTTTGGGTGACGCGCACCCTTAGTTTGTTTACATGAATGAAATGCAAACTCAATTTCACTTTCAAAAAATTCAAATAGGGAAAAATGGAGAAAAAAAAAGTATATATAATATATTGCCAGTTCTTCATCATGTCTTTGATTTTTGTAAAAACATGAAAAGAGATTATAGAAATATATATATGTAGGTATATTAATATAAAAGTAACGAATAACAGAAACAGAACCATGGCTTACCAGGTGAGAACATTTAAGCAAAACAGATGCATATAAGAACGATCTAAAACAAAAACAACAAAAGGTCCATAAAACGATGTACTTCTGCAGATTATTTTTGCACATAGATAATCCCCTTAATAATTAAAGATTTTGACAATGGCTTCACAGTGTATAGTGTGTATAGTGCCGCTCAGTCTCTGTGCATTTAAATACACTGATTTTGAATACACTCTTCTTCATCTTCTACATCGGGTTTCCCCGCTTGCATTCTGCAGGAGTATTTTAGTACTGCACCGTCTGTCCTTACCAAGTTTTGGTTACAAACTCAATTCATTTGTGAACCATTCCATGCTATATCTGCAGAACTCCCATAGTAGCCATGAAACAAGACACTTGCATTGCTGTATATACTTCAAAAGCACAGGTTAAGGATTTTTGTTTGACTTATACACTAGTGCTGTACAGCAATACTGAAATAAAATAACAACTTCAAGAATAAGCTGATTTGTGCCAATAAAGAACGAACAATAGACAGGTCATGAACAAGACAAAGGCCTTAGTGAGATGTACACATCCGGCACCCGTTATGGAATTGTTCTGCTTTGGGAAACTGTGTAGGAAGGAATTCTAAGAAAGCCATGAATCTCTGCTACAGAAGACACCGACATTTCATAAGGTTGTTAAGGAGGTTATAGGATGGTGAGCAAACTACAGGTCCCTAATAATCAGCTGCTTACTAATAATCACCAACCTCCGATTAGTACAGCATTAAAATACACATTTATAGTGTGTTAAATCTATTAATTGGAAATACTGGCAAATCTGACCATGGCATTGCCTATTGTTGTATTCAAAGTTCAAGTTTGGGACATTTATTCTTACAGAAAAATGGAAATTGATTATTCTAACACACACACACACAAACAATGGGCATACAGCTGAAAATGTAGAACGTTTCGGTGTAAATAAAGTGGACGATTTTCCACCAGCCATGGAACTGATGCGCTTAAAGTCATGTAGAGTACATTTCTTTTATTGAGATGCATTTAAAAAAAAAAATAAAAAAGATCATGTCATAAAATGAGTGAGTATTTAAAAAAACAAACAAATTATTTAATAAAAGTTATGATGCAACAAATACAGTGTTGTATTTCAATGTCTATAGCCCTTAGTTGAATTCATTTGATCCGACTGTATATTTTTTATACAGGGGTATGTTCACTAGCATATTCAGTATAAATAAATAGACGGCATGCTGTACAACTTCAAAAGAAATTGTGTAAATACAGTGTTTTTAATTCATTTTCAAATGTTCAGTGACTGAATTGGGTGTGTGTTGTGTCTAAGAAACCTTGCATTTGGCTTGGACTATAGAACTTTCTGTAGTCGTAGGTTCCAGCTCTTCAACTTCATACTGGCGGAGTAAGTTATGGGCAGGACGGACAGGGGAGGGAGAGGACTGTCCATTTGCTTGTTATTTTGTACATTTTGTGCAACAATAAACTTGTCATTTATTAAGTTCAGATTTGTTCGTGATGATCTGCTCACTTCTTCTGGCCTACAGACAGGATAAGGAATATATAAATATTGCATAGCTCTACTGCATTATGACTGGAGCTAACACAGAATCACTATCTCATTTAAACACTTCATTTAAACTAGCAAGCATCAAAATGGCATGTCCCCAGATATTTTTGTCTTCATGTGCAACTTAAAGAAAAACTGTGTTAAGATACATATTTCCTTGGAGGGTTTCTTAATTGTATTCATATTGATCTGAAAAGGCAACAAAGGATTTGATTAGTGTATTATTGATTTAATGTACAGCCTCGGAAGCTATGAATAGCTACTAGTATTCCTTTTCCGAGCTACAGAACTGCTGGAAAGTAGAGCATTAGTGGATGTTCATAAATCCTATAAAGCAGGTTGAACAGAGCCTTGCTTTATACACCGGTCAAGCAAAACATTATGAGCACTGAGAGGTGAAGTGAATAACACTGATAGCACCTGTTAGTGGGTGGGATATATTACACAGCAGGTGAACAGGGCATACTAGGTCAGAGCATCTCCCTAACTGCAACTGAAGTGTCCTGGTCTGAAGTGGTCAGTATCTATCAAAAGTGGTCCAAAGAAGAAACAGTGGTGAACCAGCGACAGGGTCATGGGCAGCCAAGTGGAAAGTGAAGGAGGCCTATTTACAACTTACAGAACTTAAAGGATCTGCTGCTACAGTAATATTTTGGTACCAGAGGCCACAGCACACCTTCAGGGGTCTAGTGGAGTGTTCATGCTTCAACAGGTCAGGACTGTTTTAGCATCAAAATGGGCCCAACACAATTTTATGAACGTGGTCATAGTGTTACGTATGATATACAATGTATGGCATTGTGTATAAGAACTAGGCCTATTACTAAAATTATAGTTACCTCTTATGCATAATCTTTATTTGTTGAAATTTGACATATGTGCTGTTCTTTTTGTTTGCCTTTCCAGATGTTGTGCAGTTTCCTTTCCATAGAATTACATTAACACCCAGAGATAAAAAATGCAGCAAGCCATGACAAAGATTTAGGCAGGAATTACTTTACCCCACATTCATGGTATCAGCAGCAGGCAGGAGAGCTGTTGCCAAATTAGGCTAGTTTACACATTTTCCTGGGAAGCCAAGATTCTGATTAATAGTAAATAATCCAAAATAATCTAAGAAATTACACCAAACAAAGTGTATGTGCAAACGGTGTCTGTCTAAATGTATCTCCTGTTTCCAGTACTACTTATGTAGGTGTTAAGTGTATACTTTTGCACATGTTATAAGATATTCATTATACTGGCAAGCTGGAGGGCATTGTCAGCGAGAATCTGTAATTTTTTTTTTTAGCAACATTACCCACGGGAGGCAAATTTACCATTAGTTATGTAAAGGAAATTGCAGGTTTGATTTCAGTGGGAAACATCAGGTGACACCCATCTCAGTTTGAGGAAACAATATCTAGTATAATTTGCATATAAAATTTCAAATGACAAACAATCACTATTTTCTATTATATCTTTAAGAAGAACAATAAGAAGACCTCAAATGATTTAAAAGTGTACAATTACAATTGTACAACTCATTGAGACATCTTAAGAAATTAAGATCATGAATAAAGTAAATAATTCAATTAGCCATATTCAACAATACATTACAGTGGGAAAAATAAACGTGTCATACACATGAACAAATGATGCATCTCTTGCTTTTTTAAGGGTACATAATAACTAGTTAGACCATAAATCATTCAGAAAATTGCACAGCCTGTGATGATCTTACCCAGGAGAGTACAATTCAGGTGTTGTGTGGACAGAAACTGGTATGTTGGAACAGGTGAAATATTGTTTATGGTCACAAGAGGGCAGTAAAGTATAAGAAGCCCACATGCACAATCATTTTTAGACTGCTCAACATTCAGTACACATAGTAAATTTAGTATGCCTAATAAGCAGATGTTTCTTTGCAATTTCAACAGTTTAACACTTAGTTTTATGCCCCAGTACCTGCTGTCTGAGATTGGATCAATGATATTCAACTAACCTAGAGGAGAAAAGGTGTCTTTATAGTATTTACAAGAACTCCTTCAGGGACAGATTATGGGTTCCATCTGGAAATAATCCGATTGTCACTTATACATTTTCATAAACATAGATAGTTAAATATAGTTTTTAGTATATTTAAAAGTAATTGGGATTGGGACTACAATTGGGACTACAAAAATTGTGCTGTCCTAGAATTTTGAAACAAAGAAAATTATAATCATACTTATATCTAGTAAGCATTATTGTATATAGTTATGCTATGTTGTATATGAGACCATATCTTTAAAAAAATGTAATAAACTGTGTACTTTTGTAACCCTTTCTAATCTCTGCTCTTGTAATTTACTGCTCTTTTGATGCAGATATAAATCTAAAAACCTGGCAGTTTTCATATGTTTATCAAGAGCCATATTTTATATGCAGATTTATTTAAATATTTTCATGACTGATTTTTTTAACATGATCATTTTCCAAACCTTATGAGCACAAGGCATCACATACTCACTCACATAATTAATTTGTCTAAATGAACTACACAAATGCTTGCGCATGAATAGCACTACAGTTAATTTTTCTACAGTGTGGATATGTAAAAGTGCTCCTGGTAGTGACATCATAGCTATGAAAACAGGTTACCCTTGCTCTTGCAGTCAAAAACGTCTTTTTTTTCCATCTAAAGTCATTTGCAATAATGAAACAGACAACCAACATGCTTTCATAAATATTATACAGTTGTTGGTCAGATTATTTTAATTTAACAACAGTTAGGCACATCTTAAGCCTGACATCTGCCAGTTGTCCATGACCTTTTTATAAAAATTTTAGATGATGCTATTTTGAATTCTCAGATCAAACTCCACAACAGAAGGATCAGGGTATAGGATCAGTAATGTTTGCTCTCTTTAAGATGAGAGGGGCACTGTACTGTAAAATGTATTAACATGTTGAATGTGTAAGAAAGAAAATCAGTAAGAAAGCTACTGCGCTGTAGATAAATGACTAATATAATAGAATAAAATCAGAGTGGTCAGAGGTGTTTTTCATTCAGCTAGGGTAATGGATAATAAGTGAGTAAATGAGCAGCTTGGTTTCCATAGTGACGAGCTGTGTCCGCTTTGTAGTCCAATGAGCTGAAACGTCTGTGAATGGCAAAAGCCAAGGAAAAGCCCATTTCCATTTCCTGGGTGAAGCGTTGTAATTCAATTATGTCACTGTATTATTATTATTATTAGTAGTAGTATTATTATTATATTGTTCACGTTAATGATTTTTAATACAGCTGAGTGCAAAATTTTCCCAAACTTTCTGTTATTAAAAAAAAACTAACATCCAACAAGTATTAAAGAAAATATGTGACTTGTAAACAAAGATGCATAGAAAAACAAAGCCGGAAGGCGTGTTTTAACGTTTACACTTGCCCGTATTTGTAGTTAGAGATAACATTTGAATACTTTATTTCACATTATAAAGAAATATTTGTAAAACATTACTCACACTAGATTGTCTAGAAGCTGTTAATATAAAGCCTGTGTGTTCTTTGTTTTGTCCTAAAGGTATGCAGAATGGAATATCCAGCTGTGGAGTAGACTTTACCCATGACTTAGACTATGATGGCCCTTAAACATCATAGTCTAAGTTAACATGTTTAGACATGTCCAGTTCCCGGTGTTCCCAGTTACCCCATGATAAATTTTTTTTGTATTACATAAGATAGAGACAGAGTGAGTGTGACTGCAGCTGCCTATCACTAATGGGAAGCCCCTAAGCTCTGCTCTTGGGAAGCGTCCAGGTAAATTCAGAAGCAGTGGGTCCGTTGACAGGAGTGGGGCCAAAATAAACACACAAGCTGAAATGTGAGAGAGGGCCGTTAGCAACCCCATACCAGAGGGAAGTACCAAAGAAAGTTAACAGGAAGCTTACGGTGGTTAGTCAAGCTTCGAAACAATAACCGTCTCATTTGCCTGCTGATCTGTTTCACAACAACAGCTCAATCATTTTGAAGCAGTTGCCATGTAGTGTGATCTTACAGTGCTTTATTTACAGTGGGAAGCTAAGCCTCAGTTACCAGTTATACGCCTGAATGAGGAGCACACATGCTTTGCACACCTGTATGCCACTGTTGCAGGTATTTTAGGGCAATGTGGCAGCCGCATCTTTATTGCAGTTCCTGCTGTGGTTATATTTTCAACAGCCTTAATGTACTTGACCTCTACACCTCAAACACACACATTCTCAAAAAAGACCAGGTGTGTTTATATCTCAAACTATCTGGTAGGGATGGGGGTATATGTTTACATTGCTTCATACAAACACACACACTAACCATCTTATCTGTATCTATACAGATAAAACTATTGACTCTTTTTCATAGGATAAAAAAAACTACTTAACATTACCAGTTGTCATAAGCAGTAAAGCTCTAAGCCAAGAAGAAACTTGATGGTTAAATATTGTTACCTGCCACAGTTGGGCCCTTGTGCTTAACTGCTCAGCTTCATTTGTTATTCTTGTCTTGGAAAATAATAAATTGCCATATTAAACAAAACAGCTATTAGGGTCTTTTAAAGACTTTAACTGTCAACCTTTTCTGCTTTTTTGGGGCATATAAAACCCAGCAGCTTGGAAACTTTGGGTTTAACATTAAAATATTTAAGTGTTGTTTGGAGTCTGACACACCTGATTAATCACGATGTAGAATAATTTAAAATATAATCACAAATTTAATACAGGCACAAAAAAAAGAAAACAGTTAGTTTCACCTGTTGGTGCTAAACCAGTAAACAAACATGGCTCGTTGCAAAAACAATGTGCATATAAACAATAGGGCACACAACGGTTTCTCTTGCAACTCCAGTAACAGGAGATTAGGTTTGTTTTGTTTATCACATACACCGCCCGCATGAGGAGTATGGCGATGAAAGAGTTAACGCTGCGGCAGCTCTGTCCTTAGTCCCGCCCATTAAACGGCACTTCATTTGCATGTGCGGCATTTGGCGGGAAAGCCGTACTTGGCTGCGCCTTTCATGTCGGAGCCCCGCCCATGCACCCGGCTCGAGTGGCGGGAAACTGCAGCGCGCTAAAAATGCAGAGAGAGTGCGGCAGGCAGCGCGCGCAGAACATACCACGCCCATCCTCCGTTTCCCGCGGTGACTAAATAATGAGAAGCCAGCCGAGTACAACTGTACATGGGAAACAGACAAACACGAACTCAGGTTGGCGGAAAGAAAAATAAATCCACGTCTCACGAAACAATCAGGATATAATTAAAGACAAGGAGATTACACACACACACACACCGAAACACAAAGCACGTTTAAAAAAGGTGAACAGGCAAAGAGCGGGAAGTGGAGGGAGGGGGTTGTGGGTTTAGGAAACGCCCAGGTTTTTCCCGGGTTGGGCGCGAGACTTCTGTAAGCAAGGCTACGCTAGTAATTAGAATTTAGAAATATCGCTTTTTAAAAAAAATGCTAAGTAGACAAGGGCTTCAAGGGCACTTATCTTAATGGTAGTTAAACACTGCGTTTCTCTCCCATCCCCCCTCTCTCACTCTCACACACACACACACACAATAGTATAAGTACAGTGTTCTTTTGTTGCATAATAGCCATGCACAATACAGTACCTTCAAATACCTTAGACAAGGCTCCTGAAAACTTTGTGAATTAACTACATTCTCATTTATATTTTATTGCGTCTTTTTGCAACCACTTTACTCTCATTAGAGCCAGAGTGGATCCAGAGCTTATCATAGGACCACTGGGTGCAAGAAAGAAATACACCCTGAATAGAACCAGTCTACTGCAGTAATGCATACACACATCTTCACATTGATTCGGCAATTTCATTTAAACAGCACAATTCCAAGCATGCTTTTGGAATGTAGGAGGAAACCTAAGAACATTGAGAATACTCATGAGAATAAATGCAAACCCCGACATAGACAGTAACTGAGTTTAGGATGAAACAGGAGCTTGGGCGTTAGGCAGCAACATTGCCATACATGTTTTCATAAATATGGCATGTCAAATAAACTAATACATAACAGTTAAAATGATTACATCTTATTATATTCCCCAAATCTTTTATTCAAGAATGAAAGGATGTAATATCCATTTTAAATTAGTTTACCTTTTCAATAGTACATTAGTACACTCTGAGACCCAGCTCAGACCTACCCCTCAGTTTTGATAGCCCCAATATTTAAAGCATGAAGCACAAAGCCACGTTAAACAAAATAAACATCACTTGACTTCCACAAGCGTGGATATACCTATATGTCTAAAATCAGTTTTTTTTTAAATAACAGCTTAATACTGCAACAAAAAAGAAACTCAAAGTTGCAGACATTATGTAAGAACATAGAACTGATAAGGCTGCGCATGAACGGAAGTTTAAAGCTGTTCCAGCATATGCGGAGGCGCTTTCCTACAGCTGAGCAGCTGGCTGCTCCTTTACTTCCTGTCAGCATAAAGGGTTTCAGTGGGTCACTGGGAAAACAGGAAGTAAAACAGGAAGAGTGACAGAACAGGGAAGAAAACAGAAAAACGAAAATGTGGCCTACACATTTCAAAATCACAGGAAATTTGCAGGAGTTATAATAAGCTCTACCACACTTGTTTTGCTATCTTAGTGAGTACATTCCATAAGCGTAGTTATAGTGTACAAACTGTACATTCTATCCCCCTACCCTACCTCTAAACGGACACATCACACACACACACACACACCCTACACTACCCCTACTCCTAAACCTGCACATCACACAAAACATTCCGCATTTTGACACTTTTAATTAAATATTGTATAGTATGTTTTTAAACCTATTTTACTTATGGGGACCCATGAAATGTCCACATTAAACATGCTTATGTTGTAATACCAGTGTTATGCCCATGTCATGCATACAAATTTGTGTCCCTATAAATTCATGCAAACAAAACAAAACCACACACACACCCTTTGTAGAGAACGCATACAAACCATTTACCAAACACACATAAAAACAATAGACTGTACACAGTAGAACAGATGACACACTTGCATATACTATCAATCATAATCATAAGCACAAAAACCAACACCCCCCCACCACACACACACACACACACACACACACACACGGCATGAAGCCAGATCAGCCTCTCAAACTATTAGATTTGGTATATGTATGTGCCAGCTATAATGAGAAATCAGCTATAAGGTCTCTGTTCCCTTAAAGGGCTTTTACCCTGAGAGATCAGGGCTTTCCAGTACTTTTAAACAAATATTATTTAATTAAAAGATTTCATATGCCTGTTAAAAAATGATTAATTAACCAAATTTGTAAACATCTCTAAGTTTGGCATAATGTCAATAAAACAATTTTGAAATACTGTTAACCGATTTTGTTTGTTGACATGATATGCACTTTATAAATGAATTATGAATAATTAATTATTCAGGGACTTTAAGTGTCAATGAAAGAATCAAATATGTTACAGGGTTGGCACAGAGTTAATCATTAACTTCAGTGTAATTCTTATGAAAGTTTAAAGTTTACAGTGAGGCCTCGACTTACGAGTTTAATCCGTTCCGTGACGGAGCTCTTAACTCAAATCACTCGTATGTCAAATC
>JAOUQX010000023.1:6305538-6316969 GCA_028566295.1 Liobagrus marginatus
TGGCAGCATGTCTGGAGTGGGGCTCGAACCCCCGATCCTCTGATCACTGACTCAGAGCCTTACCCACTGAGCCACCAACACATTCCATGTGTTCCATGTATTATTTAAATATGTAATATATTTATTATAAGATTATACAAATAATAGTAATATTTTCTCACCTGTGTTAGTGGGCACATACTGACCTGCAGGTTGACTCAGGTTGACCGGTTGATTTGCTGCTCCATTATTTTGCTTAACTGAAGATCCGACTATTGTATGTGTTGTGACAGTTTCAACTTTTTCTGATGGACTTGTTGTAAATACTGGTTTCTTTGCAACTGGTGGTGGCACCTTTTGATGCCTCTTTGTGCCATTTGTAACCACAGTCTTCTGCTGATCAGACATTTGCCTGAGCTCTGCAGCAAGGCTTTGCTTCAGGCTGACCTGTGCCTCTGGACATGTAACTGGCTCAAGAACAACTTTCTTTGTGCTCTTAGAGAAAATAAAGCTGGCTGTTGAGGCAGGAGATTTACAATCATCAGGTGTCTTAAAGGACAGTACAGGCATGTCGGTACTGTTTGCAGTGGGGTTAGGCAAATGTAGCCTTGGATTTGCTGGGAAACCATTAAAAGACATTGCAGCTGTCTTCATACGTATCGCCTCTTGGAGACACATGGATGACTTTACAGGAGACTGCGTGGATTTTATGCACGATTTGCGGATAGGTTTTTGTGGTGTTGCCTGACTAGACACAGACACATCTTGGTCTGGGGTGGTCCTTGTACCCGCTGAACTTTCTTGCGATAAAAGGTCATCTTGATCTTCAATATTTACAGTCTGTAGACGCACCATCTGAAGAAGAGATGGCGTAACGAGAGGAATGTTTGCATCCTCTTTTGGAATGGGTGCACATTTTTGCATGGATGAAAGTCCTTTGCATCTGCTGTCTTTACTTGTTTGACTTGGTTGTCTTTTGAAATTAACTGTGGATTCCTCTTCCATTGGAAGGGAAAGTGTATTTTTCAAATCAGTAGGGAGTGCAGGAGCATGATACATTTTCTGTGATAAATCCTTAGGTAACTTGTCTGGTGAATTTGGAGGATCTTGTTGAGATGGTAGGGGAGTGTCTTGAAGCAGACTTTGTAAAGGAATATTCTGTAATTTGGTGGATTTCAAAGACGTTTCTACACCAATTTGTTCAATGCAATCTTGTGAAATATTCTCAAAAGATTGTGGTCTGGCATGTGTGTGATCAAATAGTTTGTCATGAGACACATTTGAAATGCTATATACTGGTAGAAGTTCGTTTGATGTTTCCCCTTCGTATGTTGAGCTCGGAATAATTTGTGGCTCTGGATTGTTCTCAGTGTGATTTCCAAAATTCAGATCAGATTCAGACAAACCAGGTGACTTTGCTAATTCCACATTGTCTCCCTCTCCTGATGATTGTACCTTGTAGTGATCTGACATGACTACATATGATTCTTGCATGTCTGGTGGTGGAGGTGGAGGGAAGTCTATTGCATCCTGTCCTTCAAATACCAAGTCAGATGACTCGTCCATAGGTGGGGGTGGAGGAGGCCAGGAATGCTCCAGAATAAGCAGGTCTTTTTCCATCTCCGGTTGTTCTTCCTTCTTCACAGAAACTGAGCATACTGAAGATCTTTTTGTCCCAGTTGGTGGAGAAGGAGGAGAGCGGTCAGGAGGTGGAGAGGGTGATGAAGTGTTATGAGTGGATCTATGAGCTTCTACACTTATACCTTTTTTATTTTTATGTTTAAAGATCATTTGATCAGTGGAGTGTTTGACAAAACATTGACCTTCAGTGTCTGTTCCTTCTGTCTCTGGGGTTGAAAAATCATTCTGTGGCAAACCGACAGTACTAACATAACAGGAATCATTGACAAATTTTTCTTTTGAAAATAAGGTTTGATTTAATGTGTCTGCTGATTGCAGTTTCTTAGAATTTACTTGAGTTTCTTGCTTACTTTTTAGCTCTTCTGAAGTGTTGTGCTCTCGTTCTGGTCTCACATTACTCACTTGTTCATCATTATCAAGAACTTGTTTTTGCAATATCATTTGCTTATCTTTTCCCTCAAACATGGCTGATTTCTTCTCTGAATCGATTCCACTGATTTCCGTTTCTACTGATATCTTCTTTTGCCTAGAGGTTAGGTTGGTGGTATGTACAGTGCCCGGATTTTTCATCAAGATAATGTCTGTTTGGTAATGTTTTTGAGGTTCATATAACCTGTGAACACTTGGACTCGGACCACATAAAAGTTCAGTTGTGCGTTCATTGTGAGCCCATGTTTCAGGGGGTGGGGGACAAGGCGCTTTTACTTTAGGTGGTGGAGGAATGTTAAACAAGTCCCTGAGGGTTGCTGTAGGTGGTGGAGGCACTTTGTTTTTTATTGTTGTTCCAGCAAGGAGGATCTTTGGTGGCTGTGATTGATTGGTTTGGATATGGGTCAGCAGATTGGTTGTATCTGATACATTTGATGAGAGGGAAACCAGTGATGATGAAACTGACACTGCAGAAGAAATTCGTGTTCCTGTCCGCTCTGGCTTTGGGGGCTTCAACTTGTGATTTCGTGGAGAGCCAGGACAAATGTCTTTAGAAGAATGAGTGGGAGTTCCACTTTGACTCGAGTATCCACTTGAAGGCGATAGTGTTCTTTCAAATGTATCCTGTGGCGATGAGTTGTTTGATTCAGATTGAGCTTCAGTAGAGTCTTGAACATGTTTGTGTGAACTAGCAGTTACAGATAACTTTGAGACATCAGAAAATGGTGATGCTAGAGACCGAGTGGAGGTGTTTTCAGTGTAGGATGGTATGGAAGGATCTTCTTTTGTATTAGGCACTGTATCCAGTTGCTTGTTATTTGCTTCTAGGTATTTTAAATCTTTTGTGGCTGCCAGTTCCCTTGGCCTTTGTTTCGGTTTTTCATGTTTTAACGAATATGTTCGTCTTGGAGGTGCTGGTGGAAGTTTAGCCTTAATTACTGACAGATTATGAGAGAATAAACGACTGTTTTGTGCAGTCACTATTGCATCGCTTGGTTCCCCTTGCAGTCTCTGACTGCTTGCTTTACTGGTGGAACTTGAACAACTGACTGAGCTCTTCACACTCATTTGTTCCTCATTGAAATCTGTAACGTCCTTCATGCTGTCAGTTACATGTGAAGATGGCATGCTTCCTTTGAAAGAGATTGTAGAGGGGTGCGAGACAATAGTCTCAGAAGATTGTGAATGGCTCCATTTAGAGCTGGTAGAAAATGGTTCATCATGAGTACCTCCTCCAGAATGGCAGGAAGCTGGACTTGCAGGAGCTAAGCTGCTTTTGCTTAATGTACGTACACTCTGCTGGTTGCAGCTTCTATCAATTTCAATCACATCAATTGCAGAAGGTAGGATTGCATTAGGAATAATTGTGGATAAATAGGTAGCCTGTGGTGAGATAGACATAACTGGACCTTGTGGTTCTTTCAAGAGGGTAGAGAAAGTTGTTATTCCAGGTACCGCGAGAGATCTGGGTCTCTGGGACATTTGCGTTCCGGAATTGGGGTTAAGAAAAAAGTCATCTCTGTAGACTGCATGTATGTGGTGACTGAGAAGTTGATCATCTTTAGAAACTTGAAGAGCTTCAATGTCCTTTAGGTGTACACGTGCCCCTTCATGATTTGCTATAGGCCCCTCTCCATCAGTTCTTGGGATAATGACTTTAACAGATAAATCTTTATCTTCATCGCGTGGAAGGTGTAAAAACGCTCCCCTCACCATACCTGTGCCGAAAGATTTTAAAATTAATTAGAGTTTTTCCCTTGTATTATTTCATCATGATGCAGTAGTTAAATAAGCAGTGAAATGACATACACAGTTCTTTATGAACCTGCTGTGGGATGCCCATAATCGTTGTTCTTCTACTCCTTTTTCTGTGGTTGTCCAACCTTTTCACAGTGTTTAAAGGCTTAAATGTTGAACCTAAAAAGTATATCAAATATAAGGACAAATGTGATCAAATATTAATTTACAATAATTCTGTTGTTTACATATTTACCACAGTTGAATTTTCAATTCTGATCGGTCAGAAAGCACTTTAATTTTCTATCACAGGACAATAACAACACAAAACATACTTTGTGTTGGTAACATTTCCCAAAGAAATGTTTTTGCCTCAGACTGTATCACACCACCCCGTCCCATTGTGTTATATTTCCTACTTAAAGCAGTGACTGTACCTTGGCATGTAAGCACAATGCCTGATGTCACTGCAGATAGAGCAGACAAGCGGTTAGTGGTGCTCTCAGCGCTCAGATGTCCATCTCTTTCTTCACAGTTGACATCATTTTCTTGTTGTGTGAATACTGTGGACTGCACATAAACCAAACCAGTAAGACTATATGGAGTCACGTTTGGATAAAAAATGTTAAATAAATGTGCGCTCTGTTTTGATTAAAAGAAAACTTACAACAGGCTGATTATCCTCAAGGTCCCTTGTTATGTTATGCTCTATAGCCAAAATTGTGAAAACATGCCCATCAGCACTCGGCTACACTAATATGGCTAGTATATAATTCATTTCATAGGATTTTATGTTTATGGTCAGATTATTAAGGTTGTGTAAGATGCTCACCTTCCTGTTGTAGCATCTTAAGTCCTTCTTGAGCTTCAGTGTGCAGTTCTTCCAGATGCTTTGGCCTGCTACCTTTAATAAACACATTTTCCTGGTAGTGTTGTGAGGTTGTGTAATGCACTGTCAGTTTGGACTGCTCGTCTTGCTTTTGTCCAGCTAAAGAGAGCAATACACACACACACAGACACACACAGAGCTTGAGTTAAATAGAGGTAGGATTTTTATGCCTAATATTTGGATAACATGCGTGCCTTTACATCCTGTTATGAAAAAAAGCAGGTTCATAGACAATCACCACAAAAGCCATTTCAATTGTCTTAACATAAGTGGTTATGGTTCTCCAAACTGGTTATGGTTCTCCAAACTATGTATATGAATGTGCATGACTATAATGCCTTGTGACTGACTAGCATGCAAGCCAGGATTGATTTCTCCTGTTTGGATGGACATTCTTAGGTTTCTTCATGACCCTGATCATGATCCCTTTGTAAAAAGGTATGTGAATTAATATTTCATAAGGATGCATATTTGTTTGGATCAAATTTCTCTAGCAAACCAATAATGCTTAAATAGTTGTCTAGCTGTTCAATGTATCATATTTCCTGACCGGTGCTTATTTTTTAATGATTTCCTAGCAGCATGAATCACTGACACAACATTTATGGTTCTGGTTCTACTACTTTAATATAAGACTGTAATTGAAGACTGATACTGTATGAGTAAATAGACATCCTCCATTTTAATCAGTCTGACCTATGCTGGTCACTGTGCTGTATTTCTTGACTGGCAGTTTACTGTTGGTTGGACAATAGTGAGAAACATGAATCTTCTATTTGACCTTTGGTAACTGTCTAAGAAACAGTGAAGAGCTTCATACGGGTCCCCACTATCAGCTTCCTAATGTCCCTAGAGTTCCTGTAACTCTTGTTAGGCACAGAAAATTAGCTTTTGTCCCTGCAGTTTGGGATGCAAACGTGATAAAAGGCCTAAAAAGAAAGATTTCCCTAAAAACCCCTTGGTTACTGAATACTGTGCATTGACTTTTAAGTGTCTGGATTTGTGGCTACCCCATGGGGGTGTCGGGTAACTTAAGTGTGAAGACGGTTACTATGAGACCATGCAGAACTTGGTCAGATCTATTACACAAAGCAAAATAAGATAAACAAAGAAATCTTAACACCCATATAATAACTGGTAAAATTATAACAGTTTATTATACACAGTAAAATTTAGACACACATGTTTTCTTTGTCTCAAAAACCTGCCCTATTTTCCAAACAGTTTGCATCTTAGGAAAGTATTTGTTGTCCAGATATAAGGTACTTTGAAAGAATATTAAATGAGAGAGCCCCTAATTTTGCAGTATAACAATGAGTAACTATAATTTTCTAGAAATTCATCAAAGTTACCCCCCCCCCTTTTTTTTGCGTCAGATAAAATAATGAGAGTACTGAACTTATACACTCACCCTTTTTCTTGAAGACTGACAGTAGCGATCTAATTGTTTTACCCAGAAAAACCACCATCCTTTCCTTGGTAACAAAATCTAGAAAATCATTATAACCAAATTGGTGATTGCTGATTGACAAAATGAGTCTATTAAAAAGCTTTACTTAAAGCTAGCTGGTGCTTTCAGCATCGTGACTTACTCCAAACTGTAGATACCACAGCAACAAATATGTGACGTAGCTGATTTGCTCAGAGTGATGAAGGATAAGACTAGTGAAATCAATATAAACTGGTTCAATCCCTGCTCCATCCCCATTCCTCCCTCCTCTAAACAACTCTCCTCCTTTTGTTACACATGACCAGACTCTAGGCCACTTAGGGGTTTGAGCGCTTTTACTTCTTTGATCACGCTGGGACAGAACCTGGGATCTGATTTGCTAATGAAAAAACTATTTCTTGCTGAATTCATCACTACACTTTATAAACATTCTCTAAAAATGTATTTTTTATTAGATTTTTATTTAAAAAAAAAAATCGTTTTAGAAAAAAACGTGTTCACAATTGCTAAACGGGGTGTTCCTCATACGCCCTGAAAAGTGAAGCTGCAGGCTCTTTGATCGCCCACTGGTGGCTGGATGCAGTACAGGTCATAAACCCCGCCCTCCCCACGTAAACGATTGGGACTTGAGTTAAAATAAAAAAATAAATTACACTTCGAATACATTTTTCTTAAAGCTGGTTTTGGTCATCTCAGCTACTTGTTATTGCACTGATATATATTTAATTGTTCGTTTTTGTAATAAGTTTGATTTCAGATAGCAATTTCATGCTATAGTAATGGGGCGTTGTATGGGCATGCGAGGGTTTAGGCGGAAGTTTATATAGTGAGCTATAAAAGGTCATGGCTTCGATTCCCGGCCAAGGTCTTTCTGTGTGGAGTTTGCTTGTTCTCCCCGTGCTTATGCGGGTTTTCCCCTGGTACTCCGGTTTCCTCCTGACACCGCCTCTAAATGGTGAGTGTGAATGGTTGTCTGTCTCAGTGTTAACCCTAGCAATTAACTGGCGATTATTCAGGGTGTACCCCGCCTCCAGTAAGTTATATCCCATAAGTTAAGCCCCCATAACCCTGAACAGGATAAGCGGTAGACAGTGAATGAAAGAATGCTGTCAGCACCGATCATCATCCGTTTTAAATTCAGTTCATTACCATGGAAGGAAGCGGCATCACTGCATCCATCTTTTTTTAGTCTATGTGCTACACACAACTGTGCATCACATAAGTGAGCCTTTTAATTAGTAATGCATGACAGATAACTATATATAACTAAACCATTAATAACTATAGTTAAACAAGAAAATCTGTTTTTATCATTAGTGATGAAATTAGTCCATATTTGTAGTTCTTCATTGTTTTTCTAGTTGGGAATAATAAATAACCTCACTGGCAGTACCAGAGCTTCATTAGCCATCACGTAATGTAATTTTCCCCTTGATGCATCTCTGCAGGTGGTACATCCAGCCTCCCAATGCCTCCCTCGCTGCACAGACACTGATTTTGGCAGATTTGGGACTCAAATGTATTTGGCAAAGAAAAGAGGCACCATTTGAAAACACCATACAAAAGAAGTTATTTGGGCTGGTGTGTTGCCAAATCTTGGTTTATTCAGGGGGTTAATCCTTTTGGCATATTCGCTGATTTTACAGCCTCACCTCCTATCTCACACATCTCATTTCTTCCTTCTAGGGTTCCTCTTTAGCCATCACTGTGTTCAGTAATGTCTGGTTTTCTGATTTTCCCTTTTATTTTTGTTCATACAGAATTTTGTGCTAAGCATTAGAAGCTGCTGCAGTTCTGTCTGTCCGTAGCTGTGACTCAGAATCTTCCATCAGTTTTGTCTAGCATGTGCACTGTATGACACTCTTCACTGTTCACGATTAAGATGTATACAGTACCCCTATTGTCACGTTATGCAATCCAATTAATATTTATCAGGAGATCCTAAAGCCACCATCTGGCACATGATAAAGGCATGCTCATGAAAGAACCAAATACACCCTGACTGTCCATTCTCAGCCAAGTACACAGAGCAGTCTTTGCAAATGACTCATGCTTAATTACTTGGCTGTAGCTGACATCTATTTATAAAACAACAACAAATAAAAAATATAAGGGCCTATTAGAAAATTACGGTGCTGGATAAACTATTTGGAAAATTGGAGGCCTGTCACGAGTATCATAAATACTTAATCTCATCTCATCCTATTTGCTGGGGTAACTGGTAAACTGAAAATTAATACTGACACATTTCTGCACCCAATGTTTCCATGATTATACCTGTTCACAGTTTGTCAGTAGTTATAAATGCATTTAAATCATTAGAAAGTCTGTTACAAACACAATAAATAAGATGTCCACCAGGTGGTAGTACTGTTTAAGATTCCAAGGCTTCACTCTGTTCAACTGTCTCTTGTGTTTATGAGAATATCATGGAATTTAAAAGGGCTATGGTTATTGAACAAGGCAAGCCTCAAACCTCTTGTATATACATATGCCCTTAAATAAATGGGTTTCCCTGGGAAGACTGAGGTCGAGCACACACATAACGGTTTGGTTAGCTCATAAAAATATATGACTATATTTTTATCATGAGTGGGATTGGGAGGCAAACAGCATTGAATTATGATCCTCTAATAAAGCATTCCCCCTTTTACTTAGTCTATGATGCATATAACATTCATATTACCTTGTACACTCAGCCTTTATTCCAATTTCTCCTATACAATCTCCAGTGTCAGTATCAGTATGAGCAACAACATCTACAAAACCATTCTATCTAGTGGGAAGCGAAAGGTCTGATGAGGTTTTCATGTTCCCATGAGGCAGCGTTGCGGAGACTTAGGTAGTGGGATAGTGGAACATCTGCTTGTGATGAAAAATAGCCAGATGAGCTCTGACTCTGAGCTCATCACAAAGCAGATTTCCGCCCTCGAAAGACCCTGACTGGAAAATTCTCAATCCGTGAGTGCTTTGTGTTAATGCTTTATTCGAAGAACTTCACATTCCAGGGTGTCTTACAAGCTTTCAAAAAGCTGTAGAGATTCTCTTTAATCTGCACTGGTGTAAACCTCTAATGCAATAGCATTATAAAGTTAACATACCAACTCAGAAACACATGATTCTTTATTTTTTAGACATCATGCACTACAAAAGTGCATTACATACTGTCCCATACAGCCTTAAGGACACATACGGTTTGCTCTAATTCTTCTTCTTATTATTTTCCTTCTTCTTCTTCTTCTGCTTATTATTATTTTGCTATGAACTGTCTTTATAAAAACGGTACTAAACAAGTATTATCCTCATTTAATAATATCTGGGGTTTCATTCTTCTCAATGCATACCATGCAACTACAAAAACCACTGACAAAGATAGTAACGTTGAAATCATCTCCCAGGCCCATAAGAAGAGACGTATTCCATATATCATATAGGACTACCTTTCAATAGCTAGGGGACGGATGAAGCATCTCTGACCTAATCCCTACTCCACAGTGTCTCTGTAGTAATAATGCTTAGTCATCAGGCTTATTTTAGTTCAGCCTGCTCCACCAGAGCACATCCAGTGATTATCAGCATGTAATAAAACTGAGTTGTTTATTCTCACTGAGACTTGGCTGCTGTTCGAAGCTATATTTTGGACGTCACGAAAACTCCAGCACAAAAACATTTTAGGCTGAAAGCATCATTACTAGCAACCTTTAAATAACCGATGCTGTGATACTGACCGGTAGTGATATTTTCTGTGCATCTCTGGGTGACATTTAAGCATCGCTTGCATCCAGACAGAGAATGAATCAGTGCCAATCTTTTATGGTGTTAAAATGATCCACATGTTTGTGCTTTTTCTTGTATTCACAAAATGTTAAAAAGTCTACGCATGTAGCTTTTGGTGTACTGCAAACACACCCCAGAATTGTCCCGAAAACACTTGTTATTTTTTAAGTAGTTTCTTCCTTTGGTGAGTCCCATGGAAGGAAAATGCTGAATGTTTTTTGTGGTAATGCTTTTTTAAAAGAAATGTTCCCGTGTTATTATAACCTAATCTCTATTTACAATGTCTGTAGCATTTGGGGGATTGCCAAGGCTAAGAATTTTTATATTTTCCCTGCATGAGAAAAAACATTGCTTAAAATGAAAATACAGTATTTTATATAATAAAAGACTTTATAATGTACAAAGGAAACAACAAAATGGAAAACAGCAGCAATAGAACAAGCCATAACTAAACCAGAACTAGGTGTTGATTAGAGGAAACAGAAAAGGTGTGAATGATGAGTGAAGGGGCTGATGAGTAAGCATGTAACACTCTGATGGTAGAGATGAGGTGTGTAGCATTTGGGTTGACAACATGCTGGAATATTCCTTTAATATCTCATCATGTTGTTTTATTAGTGTACATCTGAAGGGCATCTTTTCAGTTAAGATGCAGTACTAGGTAAATATATGCCGAGCAGATTGCTGGGACATTATTAAAGTGTTGTTGTCGATCTCAGCTTTGTGAGTGCTACATTAAACAAAGCATGCTGTAAATGTCAGGCATACTGCAGAAAGTAACATCTCATTTTCAGCTAATTCTAATCAAATACGTCATAATCAGGATTGACAATTTTTTTCTTTTATAGCATTAGTGCTAATTTGAGCACTGGAAAAACCTTTATTTTTATGGGAAAAAGAAGGTAACTGGAAATCAGCAATGGTTACAATATGTCAGTATACCCAGTTAGGACATAGTGTGATGATCCAAGTCTAAGAGTCAACTATACACACACAAAATCAACTGGACTAAACTCATAGCTATATTAAGCCTATTACTTTTTACTGTTTTGTAGTCTAGTAACAAACCGCCTCTGTGGAACTCACTAGCAGTTTCCCAGCAGCCAGCAGTTTCCCCTACTGTATATCGCTCTAATTGTATCTGTTATTTTCTCTCCATACACTACAATGCAAAAGTACATTTTTAAATTGTTAGAACGCCACGACTGCCAGTAGGATGGGGTTAGGGTTAGGGTTAGTGTTAGGGGTTAGGGTTAGGGTTCGAGTTAGGGCGAAGGTTAGGGTTAGGGGGTTAGGGTTAGTGTTGGGGTTAGGGTAAGGGTCAGGGTTCTTTGGAGTTCAATTTATTTACCCATCTATTTTTTTTAAGTTTTAGGGGTCTTGGTCAAAGGTTTGAGTTAGGGGTTAGGGTTTGTTTTTGTTAGGGTTAGGGGTTAGGGATAGGGGTTAGTAGGGTTGGGGTTGGGGTTGGGGTTAGGTAAAAACAAATATATCTTCTCTACCTCCCCCTCCCTTAAGATCAAGGGAGG
>JAOUQX010000023.1:6341883-6361256 GCA_028566295.1 Liobagrus marginatus
AATAATAATAATAATAATAATAATAATAATAATAATAATAATAATAATAATAATAATAATAATAATAATAATAAACAGTGTTCTTTTAGCCCAAGTATCTCGCATTTAAATAGAAGCTGAGCAGCGCCTCCTGTTGGTCATATCAGAGAAACACACCACTCGGAACACTGGGACTTTTACTGCAGGAAATCCGCTGGAAAATATCGGTCTGTTCCATTTGCTCATGTCCACGTGTTTGACATTTCTCTGGCAACACAGCTTGTACTTTTGTAGCATTCTTTCATATATTATTTTTCTATAAATTTCTTTCACTAAGTAATGCTTCATGCACCAGGCATGATGACTCCCTAGATAATATGATCAATACAAATATATAAATCATATGGTATAGCTATACATCACAGCCCACCTGAACACCTATGTTATACTGTACATGTTACTGACGTCACTGATGCTCGTGGTGTAAGTGTGTTTCCTTTCTTTTGTCACACGTCTGTTATAGGTTTCATTGTTTTAGTGACATTTTAAAAACAAGTCTTAATGTTGCTTCTAAGACAAATACTAGTGATGTGAATAACCATGTATTAAACTATTTCTGCATTTAAATTTACTAAAAAAAGAATTTCAAACAAATTATTTTCTTATAGAAATGAGAAGAATCTATAAGGGGGCCTATTTTTGAATTGTTGCTGTTTTTAAATCCAAAATCTCTAGAGATAATATTTATAAAAGACTTTAAGAGATGATATTATTCTAAATATGTAATTAACATTTACTTATGTTATTTAGTTTTTTGTTCAATTCAGGAAAATTCATTGCATAAACTGCTTGAGATAAATCAGAAATCATCCTGTGCATTATTCATTTTTATACACAAGGCGAAGAAAAGAAATAAAGAACCAAAGTCTTCTGACAAGCCGTGTGAAATACAGCGTCCATTTAAAGTAGCCGTGGCATTGACCAGGCATGGAGGGAATTCAGAACCGTTAGTCTTGCTACAAAGGCTTACTCTTTGTCTCCGTGGCTTCATCAGACTCAAGTTTTGTGCTCGAGCTTTGTTTGTGATAGACTTAAGTTACCTTTACGCTTGATGATAGCCAGGCTTTCAGGCCATGTTATAATCTAGGTCATTGTTTATGATCATTCAGAATTATCATCAGTGAAGCTCAATATTTTCGCTTACTTCATATTAAAAGTGTAGCACATTAGACTGCACTTAATATAATATTTAGAAAGATTGTGTTGTTTGCATCACAGATTTGTAGCAAGCTCTTTGGTTTTTCCCACGGTGACATCATACTGTCATATTTATCTAAGTGCCCTTTGGTGGAACCCATTTGATATTTCTGTTTTGTCACAAACAATATGCTCCTAATTGGATTCTGACATGTATTTACATAAAAGACTCTTTCTGGTGCCTCATTGGTTTATATCAGCTGGTCAACTCTCGGTGGACCTCTTTGTACATGCTTAGTTTAAGATGGGCTCTATGTTTAACTGGCTCATATTTCGTCCCTCCTACTGTTTATTCGTAAATGTAAACAGAGCCCAAGTTGCCTGGGTGACTCGGCAGTCTGAGAGAAAGAAACCAGATGTCTTGTGGCTCTCCCTTATTTTCTGACTTCTACTAGCCCTTTCTTACTTGAATATAGCTTTGAGACGGTGTGGGAAGAAAACTGATGTCTGTGGTAAGTACCTGGCATTTTAACTTTCTTTATACAAAATGCACAAGAATGAATCTGGATCGCTGTATAAAATAAGTACCTGTCGATCAGGTCATGCGAGATCTTGCGGTTTCATGGTCATTTTAAGGATCTGAATGAATATTCGGTGAATTTATTTTGCTAGGAAAAATTTGTTTCACGAAATGTTTTTACTGGCAACGGTTTGATATGTTGTTGATGCCTTAGAGAACAAAAACAACTAACGGAAGAATTATGTATACAATTTAGATGTTCCTCATAGTGCAGTGATTGTAAGTACTAGTCTGTGGTGAATTTTGTGCAAGTGTGCCGCTGGTGGAATTTGTCTTGCCTGTGCCCATGACTGGCAGCTGCTGCCACTGAGGTCTCACCGCGCCTGCAGTTGTACCACCTGACCCCCATTTACCAGCGACATGCTCCGTCAGGTTATTTAGGGTATCATAGACAGTAATATCCCATTTTCTCCCAAGGGTACTGATAGACATAGTGCAGCTATATGCCCTAGAGCTGCGATTGAGGTTCAAGCTACAGCGTGGCCGGGTTCACCACTGGGATGGTCGGTAGTGTTACTAGACTGTATGGGCCATAGTGATGAATACTTCACTAGGCATCATCTGTACTCTATCAAATGTATAGATGCACATTGTAATTATTGGTCACACATAACTGAGCTGTGCGCATTACCGTAGTTTTCTCTGTGGGTTAATCATCAATCAGCTGTTCATTAGATCAGTGCAGCTGCTACTAAATGAGCCGCATGCCTCTCAGATCTTAAATTCTTTTAGCCTTGCCTCCTTGTCCATGTACTACACAGTGTAATCCAAAACTCACAAAGCAACCAAACATTATGGTTGTAATACAAGAGCCCTTTCATCACACAGAAACAAGCAGGTAGTGTTAACAAGGAAAAAAGTCAAAATTAAGGTCCAATATTCAGGTCTAAATGTATTTTCATTTGCAAAGCGTTTCCAGAGGAGCAGACTGAAAATCTTTCGGTTTACCCTTAATATGAGAATGTACCCGTATGTAAATCCAGAATAATGAGCTAGTCCGTAATTAAAACCTTACTATATTTATCCACAGGTAATAAACTAAAATGGCTGAACAAAACATTGACTTAGAGGAACTATGTGGGTCTCTGTCCAAGCCCAAGAAAGAACATGATCCATTATTTAGCGAAGATGATGATGATGATGACTACTTTGAAGATTGCTTGGAGAATATCCAGGCTGCATTTGCACTTCCTGTTCATTCCGTGACTTATTCACAAAAATGTCAGGAAACATTGAATGCTGAATTCACTGTGCTTATGAAACAGATGCTGGCAGAGCTAGATAAATTCGAGTCCACCCACGAAACCAAGTCTACTCTACCAGCTTTATTTACAGAAGAAGAAAATTTGTTTGTAACCGATTGTTTTAAGGATAGTGGTGAGTATGAAGACTGTATGTCAGACACAGTAGAATCTATGGCAGTCGTTGAGCCTGAAGGCTGCATTGTTGAAACTGTACCAGATCTTTCCTCAACCACGGAGCTGAAAGAGCTGGGGACAACATTTGTAAGCTGCATTGAGGAGGTGAGCCGACTAGAGGCCAGAAAAGAGGAGCTGGTCCAGGAGCTTCTTGAGCTGGAGAAACCCATGGAGGAGGAGACTCATGCTTTGAGAAGTGAGCTTGAGGAGGCCAAGAAGCTCCTGTGTAAGGCCAATCTGCAGAGACAGAATCTGCTGAATGAGATGCGACTCTTCAGGAGACACTTATTTGTTGCTGCCAGGCAGTGCGCACAGAGCCAGATGACCCTGATCATACAGCAGAAAGAAGTGGAGCAGCTAACGGAAGAACAGGTACTGTTCTGACAAAGTTTGATTGTCTGTCTGTCTGTTTATCACTGGGGCATTTTATTAGGAACACTATACTAAACGTTGGTGGGGCCTTACATTTCTCTCAAAATAGTTATAAACCTTCCTTTAAGGTTCTGGCCCATGTTGAAAAGAGCAATTCCTGTGGATTTATTTATTTATTTATTTATTTATTTATTTATTTATTTATTTAGTGAATTTCCAACTATCTCAGAAAGAAAAGGGAAAGGCAGGAAAGAACATCGAACTCATTGTCATGTTCATAAAACAGTTTGAGGCAACGCTTGATTTGTGACATGACAACACAATTGTAGAGTAATGATCTTTTTATCTAGACATTTTGTCAATTTAAACCAGTCTGGACTTTCATTGTTGAACTCTTGTTGTGCATAAAAATGAAAGATAAACAGCACCTCTGGCACCAACAAAAATGTCCAGATCATTTAGCTTACATCTTTTGACACATAATGTAAACTACCTTAAGATACTTGATGTGTCTGCATATGACTGCATTTATATATTTTGTACATTACATTAATTCTGCATTTTTCTCTTCGATCAGGAGGAGATGAAGACCTTTGCTGAAAAGTTAACTGAAGTCATTGATCAGCTTCATTCTGAACACCAAAGCCAAGTACAAGCCCTACAAAAGCAAATAGACAACATGACCCAGGAATCCAGCAAGGACAAGACACACTCATACAGGTCTCAAGGCCGACGTGCGTCCCTCGACTTACAACAATACCTGCAGTGTGGAATTAAAGCACTGGAGGAGTGGTACGAGCCCCGACTGGTGGCTTTATTAAAGAGACGAGAAAGCAGTGCAGATGCTTTAATAAAGTGCAGAGAGCAGTGCCAAGAGCTGAAAACCCAGCTGGGGCCCCTAAAGGAAGAAGAGCAGAGACTGGAACTAGAGAGGACCCGTCTGGAGGAACGCATCCATCTGATGGAGAAGCAGAGAAAGGAAAATCTGGAACAATACCGCGTATGTAAAAGTCTACATTTAAAATTTGGAACGAGCCTTGTTATCAATAGCTCCTTAAGGAATGGATTAACGTTGCAAATTATAATGTACTAAAAGAATTAATCCGGCCCCCCCAAACAGGAAACAATAGACCATCTAGAGGAGAGCAGTCGAAAACTAAAAACTGAACTACAGCTGCAGATATACAAGATAAAAGAGATGGAGGATCTTAAGAAAAGTCTGGCTAAGCAACTATACTTCTATAGGCAAGTGTTATCATCCATATAAATAACTATCTTCAAATTACTAAACAATTTTACCAGATCTATTGATTTTTTTTTATTATACAGAGAGAGCCTAGATGGACATACTCCACAGGAGATCCTACAAATGGAAGAGAAAACCTGATTCATGAAGACTAATGTAGCTTAATGTTGCACAGTTTGGTGTTAGCCATTCATTTTTGCCATTTGTTAGTGATTGAAATGTAAATAACCTCATTGCACTGCCATGATAATAGTGTAAACATGCATGTGGGTACTCTGTATAAATATTCTAAAGCAGGCAGTTAATATGAAATGTACCAGCACCACTCAGCTTCTCTGAAATGTCACATCAGCAAAGAATGTGTGATGGAGACTGCACAGATTTTAATCTGCACTTAAACAGCTCAGACCTCCTTCAGCATGCCTGCAGTGTTGACAGGGATGTGAGTCAGAATGGAGGAAATAAAGCTTTTGTACACAACCATCATAGTAGTACCTTGTCTTTATGACCGCAAATAAGACAACATGGACATATTAGGGCATGTTGGAAGAACACAGAATATGCTGTCTCAAACGATGAGCCCCAGGTTCAGACAACCTTCAATAAAATTGCTAAAGAGTTTTATTTTTCACTTCCTCAAATAAATCAATCCTAGAACTAAATTGTGATATAATTGAAACAGTTTGATGAAAAACAGTTTATTCTCAATGTTCTGTACAACAGTTTGGACAAAGAAACACACTGAAAAACAAAATGATTTAGAATATTAACGACAACATGACAGACCATTGCTGAAGAAAAGTACAAAATAGAGTACACAAGTGACCATGTGGACCCTGAACACCATTTGCTTGAAGCGACCCAATTTTCAGCAGTGTAAAAATAAATCTAAATTAACCTACGGACATTCACCAGAATTTGACCAGGGTACGAGTATAAGATTTTAATTTTTCATCATTTTACCGAGACAAGGCCCTAAAATGTGAATGCTTTAGGATAAGCATAAAAGAAAGGAAAAGCAAGGAACCATAACGAGCCACATTGAAAATTAAGAGCAACCAATTTCTCTTAGAAAAATACATTTTTCATATTAAGGAGAAATATTGAGTCATTTCCTTTCTCTCATATGCGAGGGTGGCTGAAGATGCACCTGATACAGTCCACATCCTCAGAAAACTAGAAACAGAATGGTCATCTGAGACGGTGGTGTGTGGCGAAGGCTGAAAATAAACAACTCTTATCCTTGGACCTCTGTGTCTGCTGCACCTTCAGGGTCCTCATCATTGTAGATGTTTTCTGCCTGCAGAATAACAGCACATAACTTAGCACTGTTACTTTAAATGGACATTAACCTTTATGTAAAATAAACCGACGACAAAGAGATATCAGACTAACTTTATCCTAATAGTTGGAAATCTTAAAAGTGGAAACGTGAACACTAGCTAACAAAACAACAATGTGCACAAGACATATACCCACCATCTGCCAGACTTGCATGATGTTGTCCTCAGATACTGAGCAGATCACCCATGGCTCATTGGGGTTCCAAGAGAAGTCAGAAATCTTTGCCGTGTGCCCACCATGAATGAACTAAGGAACAAAAATAATTATAAGTGTCTGAGTAATATTTAAAACACATGCAAATACATATACAATAAGTTACTTCTTACCAGTAATTCAGGAGGCCCATCCTCTGCATCTTCTGGTGACTGTTCCTCACCGATTTTACTGCACAAAAGAATATCAGTTTAGCAATATTTTAATGGATTACAGCAAATGCCTTTTGTTCCCCGAGGGATCAAAAAAGGGGGACCGGAAATGGTCACCTGAGGTCCCAAACATTGAGCCGTCTGTCTGTGCCACTGGAAGCCAGGATGGTCTCGTTATGTGGTGACCACTGAACCTGTAAGTACAGTAATAAATCAGAAAAATGTGCATTTACTTCTACAAATGCATTTAAAAGCCATTACTTTACCTGGAATATTTCGTCTTTGTGTGACTCAAAGGAATGCAGCTTCAGCTTAAGGTTTCTGAGATCCCACAAGGCAACAGTCTATGGAAGAAAGAGGCGAACCTTGCAAATTAATGAAACAAAGAATAACCAAAGAATATAATGGAGAAATTAAAAACATTCTCTACATAAGAAAAAGGCTCTTCCACTCTTGTTCTCACCTTGTCAGCTGATCCAGTAGCCAGGATGAATTCACTATAAGGATTGAATGATAGACAGTTGACCTCTGCAGTGTGTGCATCCACTGCATGACTCGGCTTGGATGTGTTGTTAGAGCGTGTATCCCAACTAAGGGAGAAAATGTGCATATACTTAAATTCTCAACCCCTAACAAACATCTTCTAGAATAGTGCTACGTCAAGATATTTGGCTGATACTAAAGAGGCTTAAATAAATCTAAGCTAACTTACATCATGAGCTTTTGGTCATCTGCCACTGATCCAAAGAGTGACTCGTGCAGAAGATGCCAGGATACATCCTCCACTACCGCAGTGTGACCAGTAAAAATGGTCTTAGCATCAACTATTTTCCCTTCCTTCGGTACTGTGCTGATGTCCCACAAACAGATGGTCTGAGAACACGAGAGGAAATCAGAAGTTTATCAGTGTGTCAAAATTACAATGATTTGACCAATAGCAAATTTAACTGCGATATTGGGGAAAAAACTGGACCGATGTTTCTTACATGATCATCTGAGGCACTGAGTAGGCAGCCACTTAGGTTAGGGTTCCAAGACAGACCATAACCCTCTTTCTGGTGTCCTCTTAATCGCAGGTCAGGAGTGCATTCCCCAGAGGGATCTATATGAAATAGGCAGCAGAGTGAACACTAACAGGTGAAGGCAATGACAGACTTACAGCTCCATGATACAAGAGTTCTGCTGAGTTTAAATGGGAAAGTGGTAGCACAGCAACCAGAAAATCTCCAGGACCATGATGCTACACATAACACAGTCATACAAAACAGAACAACAGAGAGTCACATAACACACAAGACCACAGTACAACACAAAGTGCAGACAGTACCATACAATAGGCCACAGGACATGTACATAGAACTGATGGTTGTTCAATATATTGCATCGTACTAACTAATGATAGCAGCATTTAAGTTAAACTAGCAGCATTATTTAGCACATACAAGTTCAACCCCCAGCACCACCACAAATAAATGTCCAAAAGACCCTCTGGATAAGGGCATTTGCCAAATGTAAGTCTCTAGTTACATTACAAAGTACTTGTGGATCAACAGCCCAAGCACATAAGGTGTATTGTGTTGTTCCTCCACAATACACAGTAAACTCACTGCTGTGACCACACACATGCACGGTAAATTACAGGTAAGTGCCCTGGGTCCCAACTAGATTACTATCTTTGATTAACTTGTCTAATGTTGCGCTTTCTTCAAAAGTAATCAGATCAAAAGGCAAATGGAATATTTTCAACTCTCAAACAACGACCTCATATTTAAACACTGCATTTGGCAGGCCTAACGTAAATGTAAACCACACTATACTCCCCTGATTATGCATATGTGGAAGTTTGCAAAAGACTACATAAACAAGTAAATTGTGCTCAAATGTATAAGTAAGCGTACATAATAAAAACAATTTTAATATAATTAGAATAAAACCATTTAACTAGAACAAAATTACACAAATTTAATGTCATTAGCACCAACAGTGTGAGATCATAAATAGACTAGTTGTTCTACACAATTACTGAAAAGGTATTCATACCTGGTTTGGATGGGTGTTTTGTGTAATCAAAGACCAGCACATCACTGGTTGGTGTCTTAGTGGCAATGATGCAGGGGTTCTGAGGCATGTAGCGGGCCCGGTTCACTTCTCCTTCATGGTTAATCTTAATCTCAATCTCAATCTTGCCACTCACTGATCCGAAGCCACCAAACTCTACAAGCAAACAAGTCTTCATAAAACTTTTGCAAAATACGTTTAGAAAATATGTTACACACTTTTCTAGGTATAGAAAATAACTATAAGCTTATCAACAAACTACAAAAAACACTTACCCCCCTTTTCACTGTCATAATGGGATGCATCAAACTGTGTATCATCATTTGGCAGCTGAACGCTGGCAATGACCAGGTGGTTTTGCTCATCAGAGGTGTGGGTGCCAAGAACAAGTCGGTGAACACTGTAGTCTTTCCCCTCAGGCCTACAGAGTACAAGAAACAATCCCACTCTTAATTCAATAGCAGACACAATAAACACAAAGTAATTCTTCTCAGAAAAGGATGGTGGTGCCCCAAAATTCCTCAGGTTGACTTATCATACAGTATGGATTTTGTTGATACTGTTCTATATATCCGCGAACCACCTTTACATGGCAAAAATGTATTACACATATCGCAAACAGCACGTGACATTGTCCTTCTTATAGAGAAAACAAATCGTCTTTTGGCTCCCAACTGCTACTGATAATTCTTGAATTATAGTGTCAGAAAGCAGTCAAAGATGTACTCCCATATATAAGAGCAGCCCCATCCTCTTTTGACAGAGACCTCTCTGTAGAGTGAAAATGATCACCTAGCATATGCCAGCACAAGTTGCTAATCAGATGTGTCTGCATTCCCAATACAAGGCTTTACATTGTGTGCAAAAACCAACGCACAGTAAGCATTTAAAGCACTAGTGTGTTTAATACTGCAATCACTATTTGGGCATTCGATTTACTCTACATCAACATGAAGTCTGAAAAAATGTAAGCCCTGTACTGACAGATTCCTGGAAGATACTAAATACTTCCTGGTCAGAGCCCAGGGTCAGTCAAAACGTGCAGTGCCCCTGAAGCAACTGAGGTTAAGGGCCTTGCTCAAGGACCCAATGATGGTAGCTTACCTGGTGTGAGGCTTGAATTAGTGCATCAAGTTCTGTTCATCATTTGGTCCGATAGTTATCGTAATTTTTTTATAGTATTTTTAAAATTTGGAGTTTCTTGTATTTTGCATCCCTTGTCACTTAACAAAATTCTAGAGTAAAATATGCAACGCGCTTCAGCTGGGAGTGTGGTGAAGTACCTAGTGACATCAGGGAGCCACTGTGCTGTGAGACTTGGCCACTCCAGAGCGTGGGTCATTACCAGGTCGTAAAGGAACGGCGTGTTTTTCTTCCATATCTTGTACTCTTCATTGATCACTCTCTCCTCAACTGCATCATCAAAGGCAGCTGAAACGCACCGCATGGAAAACCAGGCAGTTAGGGAGGGACACGTGAACGACCAAACTTCCAGCTCAGCCAACACACACGCAGACTAAACACTGTTTGCATGTATGCTTCAGATCAACAACAATGTGTTCAAGAATCACATTTATGAAGCCAGTGTAAACATAAACGTCTAACGTGACACGGTACTCGTCCACAATTACTCAAATTTAAGACTTTATTAGTGAATCCGATGGGAAATACAAACTGTTTGAGTAGTTACATTCATAAATAAACATACAACACATTCTTATAAGAAGTCAATGTAGCATAGACTAGCAGCATGCTAATTCGGTAAAATAGCTGCCGGTTACTACCGGCACCAGACTAGTTACATTAACCAGGCCAACCTGGCAACGATTTTCAGGGGTATAACTTTAATTTCTTGCATACTAAAAAATGTATCACACGACGAACGCTTCTGCAAATATTTTATAAAAAGTTAAACACTGCAGCGATGTTTATATCGTCGTTATGGCGTATAAGGCGGGACGCGCGCGGCCTGTGTTGATTGGAAAATGGCTAACAATTAGCAACCTTAGCTCAAGCACTGAACTAGCTAAGCAAATTTCTCAGAATTCCGTACAAGCATGCATACGGGTTCCTTCAACAGCGCTTACCTTCTTTATCAGCCATGCCGGTTCAAGAAGTCGTAACTACACACATACAGTCCGATAACCGATCAGTAGAAACGGCGCGTCCACATTGACGAATGCAAGATGCTCTTTGTCTAGCGCTGCTGCGCACGTTCGCGCCAACTACAGCCGGAACCACAAAAATATGTCCACCAATCAGATAGCAACAGAGAAAGGCAGGATCACCACCAATAAGAAAAGGAAGATGAATCCGGGACAGCACGATTTCCACAAATCAGAAAGCAGTGCCAATGACTGCACACTTTCCACCAATCAGAGCGCAGCCGGCACGGCACCACAGGTTCTCCGCCAATCAAAGAGCAGTAGCAGGCACAGGAATAAATCGTCGCTAGCATTTGATAGGTTGTGAAGATTTTATAAGTTAGCGTGGTTAAACATTTACTTTATGACTAGATGTATGTATATCCAATTTAATATTTACTCAAAGTTTGCCAAATTAGTTTTGTAATTACAAACAAGTATTTAAAATGATGTCGATAGTAAATTGTGTTCCTCTAAACAAAAGTATATTTTCCTAATTAATAAAAAAAAAAGGTTTACACTAGGAAGCACACGGTATCTATAAAAATACAGGGTTAATTATATGTGGGGTGTTGGATATCAGATATTTAAGAAACAATTCAGGAAGAGACAAAATGTGCATATAAAAAGTTTTTATTAATAAAAATCAGTTATACATAAAATTTGGTTCATTCAATTGAATATTAAAACCTGATTCACAAAGTACCTGAACAACATTGGTAATGAAGGTGTGGTTTATTAAAATTTTAGCTATGGCTTCACCATTGATTGTGGTTTAGTGTCTATGTTTCCTACTACAGTACACTATCTTTCTGGCCTCAGAGAGCAGCGTTCATTGATCCTCAGTCGTCCCAAACACTAATCCTCTTTCTCGGACTCGGACTCTGCCACACAGACAGAGACATATGCTTTGGCAATGGCTGGTCTGCACCGTAAAACGAAACCAAGAATGAAAAGAGGTGTAACATTTACATAAAACCAGTATACCTTCCTCTGCGTTCTGAAGCCACTCCACAAATTTCTTCATCTGCTCCAGAAAGATGCTTTTCCCTTTGGCAGCGTGAGCATCTTTGTACCATTTTAAAATGGCTTCCTCACTAAGGACATCAGCTAACAGAGAAAGGTGGATAGTCAAATGTCAATTTAAAATCAAATGTACACTATCACAAATGTAGTCAATTAAATAAGTAAAAGAAATCTCATCCCAAATTGATTTTTTATAAATATATGAAACAACTGATTTGCAGAAGATACTATGTTTTAATAATGTTTAGACAGATTAAAAAAAAAAAGTCTCTACCAATAGTTGATTCTCTGGAAATGTTTCTTGTAAATACAGATCAGTTATAGATGGAGGAGTTTACATTTTTTAATATTTGAAACATGTCCTTATCCAGAGCGACTTGCATATCACAATTTTTAACTGTGAATTAAACTCATGACCTCTTAATTAGCAATCAAACACCTTAACCACTAAGCTACCGCTTGATGTTGAACATCATTATTAGAAGCAAGTGCATACGTTAGGAATAAAATATATTAGTTGACAACACAATGCTTTTCTTGAGTAGTTACATTAAGTTAAGTAAATTCTGCAAATATTTCCAACATAAGCAATTTATACCGGTATATAAACACCGTAAATAATCAAATAAATATTTGCTATTAACAAGCACCTTTGTAAAACAGCACTGCAATCTTAGAGAAGGACTTCATGAAGTGGATGTTGTCATAGCAGTATTCCTGAATCTTCAGTAGCAACACCAGTTCAGATTGACCCTGAGTACTGAACACAGCCAGCAGAGGAGCATAATGCTACACAAAGGGGTGAGACAACAGTTTGTTTAATCTGTGAATACCTAAATGCACCTATGAAATAGCAGAATAGACTCGGAACATTAATGAGAGTTGCAAGAACTATTTTCTGTATGTTTGCTTATGATTGAAGTTTTGTGAAAAGTCTTGTGTTTTGTACAAATATTATACCACCTACGCTCTTATTAAATTACTTCGATTTCCCACAACAAACGCCGCAAAGCAGTACCAGTCACTACATTTGGAAGGCAAAATATATTTAATGCATTTAAGGAAAACGCCCTAGGAACCCAAGTACCTTTAGGTGTTTGAGGGCCTGCTCAGTAACTAGCTCTTCCTTCTTGTTCCACTCCACAGCATTCATAAGGCAGGACCAGAGTAAGCCAATCACAGCCTGCTCCTGCAGATCATTCCTCTTCATCTCCTCCTTGACATACACTACAATCTAAACATGACATGGGGACATCTGGTCAATACCTACGCATGTAAATTTTGCTAAGTATTTCAACAATAAAAAAAATCTGCATCCACAACAAGCAAAGTTGTCTTGCTTGCATCTTCAGAAGCATTATCTACTGCTTTGCAAAAGTTCTTATAAGATGGCAATCAGTATAAGCAAAATTTGTAACCAAGCAGCTTACTGTGTAATGTTCAGAACTTCTACTGCTCAGTGGCACTTACTGATGAGTAAAAGTTTAGCAGGATTATCTTGTTTGACAATATTACAATCAATAATACCTATATACTGTAATAACAAACATGTATGTATGGATGTACTGTTAAAGAAAAATTAATGACAATGTTTTATTGCATCCTGATCTGAGTTAATGTTACCACCCACATTTCGCAATATGTTTTATTTTCTTGCACCCCACAACAATTTTTACAGTAGGTGCAACTTGCTATTTAATAAGAAAAGATGGGCAATTTTTATCCATAACATTTAAATGAAATGACAAATAAAATAACATTCAATTTACAGGTTCTGATCAGAGAGCAAAAGGAATTAAACATTTTATTGTGTATCTGTACATCTCTTTATAAGTGTAATCAATTTAAATCATTATTCTAAACAATTACAAGATTCAACTGACAGAATATACAAAATCTCTCTTGGCTGCCAAGCTAATAATGTCAAAAAACAACCCATGAGACGGATTTATAGATAATTGTATACATATAGAGGCATTTTACCTCTCTAATGGGACACTCTTGAGATAGGCGCTCTTGCAGTTCTTTCTGCAGCTCTTTGCGGGTGCCCAAAGACTGCTGCATACGGAGGAAGTCAGACAGTTCCTTTAGCCCAGCTTCACTAAAGTACACGGAGAAGTGCTCCACAGTCTGCTTGCTGGCAGGAAAGAGTTCCTGTGCAGATTATGAGGAGTCAATGAAGATCAGATTGCAAAGAGAAATGCATATAGCTTATGCATTACTTTCCTATGCTTTTGTATATTACTATATTTTAACGAGCTGCAAGTTTTCATGTATTCCTTCTCTTTACCATGTCCATTTCTCACAGTAATGGATATTTAGTGCAAACACCTTTACGTCATATAAAATTTTGCATGTTTATGATATTAAATATCATCTATTACTGAAACAGTAGGTGATCTCTTACTCAAACATACAAGGAGTTTCTTATCCAGTCCAGCCTTCCTTAAAGCTGAAGTCACAGCATTGGCATCTTTTTCAGATATCCATGCTTTAAAAAGCTTCACTGCAAAGGAAGCAGCGATTCCTGTAAAATAAAGATAAATAATTGTGGAAATAATTGTGAGTGAAAAGTAAATTCCTCCAAACACAGAAGAATACTTCTAAAAATTGTACAGTAAACTAATATTTGTGCACAATTACTATTATTCTTTACTGGCCTCAAATATCTTTTTAAATATTGCAATGTCTAAAATTAAAACTGTGCAAATCCAAACAGTCTGCATTTAAACAGTCCTGGTCATGAAAGCAGATTGAGATGACCTTTTATATCGGCATGATCTGTTGCCACACGATATAGAACAAAATGGTTATTAAAGACGTTGGTATGTAAAAAGAGCTGGTAAAAGCTAACCCTCTCAAAGACACAGAAACCGTAAAACCCCCCAACCCTCAAACACACATTCAGCCTAAAATATAATATTTTCCACAAACCTTCTTTCACTATGTTATCACTGAAGAGGCTGGTAAGGATGGCAGGGGGCAGTGTGCCAGTGGCCAGGAGGATGCCAGTCAGCATGGCAAGTTTTGCCTGCTCAGATTCAGTGAAGGCTTTCAGAAAAAGAAGCAGCTGCCCAGGTCAAACAAAGTGTCCAGGTTAGCCAAAAAAAGACAGACAGCCCTGCTTTTCTTCCTTCTAAAACACTGCCTGACAAAATGTCAGAGCCATCATTTCAAAAGGTATTAAACAGCCAGAGAAATACTGAATAGTTAACTTCTTAATTATATAGCAACCCAACACTTTGACACAATAAGTAGTTATTGACCAGGTTTTAAAAGTTCACTATTATGCAGCCTTATCTAGGCTTAGGTGTTGAAACCAGCAGGTATCTGAGACAGGATCATAACAGATACTGTCTCAGTAAAACAGAAAAAACAAAATGACACCACTTACAGCCCAAACCATAAGCTATTTACAGCTTAACCAAACATAGAAAATATACCCACTGATAGAATAATATAGTAAGCGCTACAAAGGTTTTTTTTTATTTCCATTGTGTTCCGATCTCCGCATACTACTCATAAATCAGCAAAGCTCTGGCAAAATAAAATGTTCCTTCAACATGTGGTTCATTCCATAATTATGGTGCACATTTATAATTAGAGACTGTTTAAAAAATAATTTAAAAAATCATAGAAGGGAGTTTCAAAAACAACATTGACTCATCAGGACAAACAGCACAGAGCTTTTACCGCCACACAGTATAAACATCTGTTGGAGCAAGTATACCACAAGGAAAGTACCTTTTTAATTTCCTCCTCAAAAGCCTTCTCCAGATACTTGTATCTCCTGATAAGTTTATTGAAAACCTGCCAATATATACAAAAAGTTCAAATCAAAATATTCAGTAAATCTGTACTTCAGAGTATTTAAAATGAAACAGCAAGATCGGCATTTTGATTTATCCCCTTCAGTTGGTGGAGTAAGGGAAGCAACATCTGAGCATTACCTGAGCATAGCTCTGAGCAGCAGTGCGATTTTCTTCTGTATTCAACACACAGTGGACTGTTACTTTGGTCTTGTCCCTATCGTCAATCCGTGTGCCCCCAGGAGCTGCAAGAGAAACAGAGGTTAACAGATAATGGTGTAATATCTTGCATGACTACACAGCTTGCACCAAAGAACCTTGTAACCCATGTTACTCCACTTGAAATATGGAGCTCGAGGTTTGAGGAACCTAGTTGCAAGATAGGGAAATTGCAATGCTACAGTATACAAAAGACATACTATACCATTGTGTGCCTCCAACAGTTTAGGAAAGGCTTACATATGGCAGTGACCTTACCAGGTGTCCACACATTTCCACATATACGGCATTTTGTTATTAATTTAAATAATATTAATTGGGCTTCACAGTTGCAGAGTGGGTAGCAATCACACTGCCTCACAGAAAGAAGGTCATGGGCGCATGGGTTCAATTCCCACCCAGGACCTTTCGGTATGGAGTTTGCACGTGGGTACATAACAGACACCGTATTAACAAAAAGCATATTTTTTTTGTGTTTACATATTTATTAAAATTATTTTACATAAGAATTATAATTTAATGAGTATTATAAATGTAGAACATTTAAAAATACCAAAATATGCAGAAACTAAATGTTTTTTTCTTTCCTTTTCTTTTAAAAAGCCAAAACTATTAACTCTTAGCTCGTACCAAGCATGCTCCCAGTGATGAGGATGTCGAACAAAGTCTCAGCATAGCGACGGTAGTCCAATTTCGAACCGGCTACATCCAGAAACTTAGCTACAGCATCAAGATCACCACCAGCTTCGTTGATGCCCTGAATGATTGTGTCTCTGAAAACGGTGGGCTCAAACTTCTCTTTTTCATCTGCAACAACCAAAGGGAACTCATTACTAAAGTACTTTTAATTAAGTGCTCAATGAAGACATTTCTCTCCTGTATAACCAATAGTTGTGAAAAATGTAAAGATGAACATCACACTTTATTATTTTTTTAAAATGTATTGTATCTAATTACAGTCTGTTATTACTAAACAAGGGTCATGAATATATCAAGCTACATGGATGGAAGAACACGCTAACAGTCTGTCTGTGAATGTGACCACCCACATCTGAACATTCAATAGCACCTACAGAGCATAGCTTTGAAGTGTGATGCCGGCGTCCTGTCAAACACCATTACAATTTTTCCATTTGTCTATAAAGCACTGAGCCACAATCACAGCGCTCTAGCTTTATATGTATATGAACCAGCGTGGGTAGTGTTAACGCGGCTGTTTCTGATCTGAGCGCGTGTTGTTCAGGTGGAAAATGGGCAGCAGTATTGAGGTGGTATGCATGTGTCTGCACTAGTGTGGTCATGATACTGGAATTTCTAACTTCGATACGATACCTTGAAAAATATCGATATTCTATACCCTTTTTTTTTTTTTTAGATCATGTATTTAAAATAAACTAACTAATTTTAGTATTTAAAATAAGCTAAGTAATTTTAGTATTTCAGTAAGTCTTAAAGACAAAAAAGCCATTTGGTGTAGATAAATCACTATTGCACATTACAGTGTAGATGGACAGTGCTGAAAATGGACACTCACCCCTTTTCCTAGTTTTAAACCGTTGGCCTGTAAGCACTGGCTTCTGTTGCTTACCGGTATTCATAAAAATCCTGGAAAAATATATAAAATATATACAGTATATAAAAACAAAATTGTCCACAGACAGTCAATCATTAAATGCAAAACACATTATAGGATGGATTTTTTTTTTTATTATTTTGTCTAAGGCAAAAATTAAGCTGCAAGAGTGTTTTTGTCCCCCCCAGACATAATAAGCTGTGCCTTTGTGAAACATATGTCATGGAAAGTGCCTCAATTTCTATCTGATTTCACAGAAACCACATAATCCTTAGGAAAGCATTTTCTTACTGTTGCTCTCTTTTGCTCGTGTCACCTGCATGAATTCACATTACAAAGCTCTTGATTTTAAACATTTATGGCAGTTCAAGAACTGCCCTTAGTTTTGCATTATCAGGATTAAGTCACCAGTTCTGTATTTCACAGCAGAGAAACATGACATATATTCTTACTAGTAAACCAGAAATGTCACACATGCACTAAACAAATACCGTAAATGAAAGTTTCTTTAATAATTAGAATATTTCTTTAATTCACAGCTTATACAAAAACAATTCTTACTTATATTAAGCTGGTAGAATATGAAGCTGATGCAGTTAAAAATAGTAAACATGATGTAAACCAACCCACCCTTATTTAACATTTAAATATTTCAGGATCAGCTTCTGTGCCAGGTATTTCCCACGCATCACTAACACTTGCCTAAGCACACAGCTTATCGGTGCTGAAACAATACAGAAAAACACATAAAAGCTTGCTGTTTCAAAAGCTTACCAGATGGAATACCATTTCCACTACAGAGCAAGTGTGATGTGCATGTCTCTCCGAGTGCTTCAGCACAAATAAAAGCGTGACTGCCGTGGTTTGACTCACGTCGCTCTGTGCTAAATATAGGGAAGCTCATCTCCGTACAGCGTAAACTTCATTAAGCCAAGCATGGAACATGGGTCATATTACATCATAGACATATCTGGGCATAGTCCGCCGCTTTGCATTGCGTACATGTCTAAATAGATTGTTTTTCGGTCGGGGGGGGGGATGAATGGATGGACACGCACGCACCCTTAAGACCCTTATTTATATTCTTCATGAAAGTGTTTCGCATTAGCATTAACTGACCTCTTTTTTGGTAAACATTGGGTTTTTCCATATAAATAGCTCACCTTCAGTTTAAGGTGCAGGTTTATACTGTACACAAACAGTTACCACTACACAAGTTTTAAGTAACCTGCAATATGATACTTATGCAGTGTTGTACATACAGTACATATGTTCCTGCATCACTTATCCCCATTTCTAATTAATAATGGCATAGGCGCACTGTACTCAATTTTCACAGCTTTGACTCCATGTACACAAGAGAAAAAGATCTCCAGGGAACCCTTGTTAAAAAATTGAACAACTTCCACAAAGGTTATTTTCAGTTCAGATGAAAGAACTCTCTGGGCACCATCTATGGTTTAATTTACACAGTGAGAATTAGCAGGAAAAACTGAGATCACACCTTGTGAATGAAAGAGGAATCTCTGATGAGCCTCGCTGTTTAATAAAATCAGATAAGAGTCTATGTATAAGAGTAAGAGGAAGTTCCACTCTTATATTATAGAGGAGATTAGCGTATCTTATCATATATTGGGACACATTTGATCTGTTCTTAAGATAACTATACACCTTATTTGTGGTATGAACTGGTTATTGTTCATAACTTTCTACAAATATGGTTAAAAAAAACAAAAACAAAAAACCCACTAACCTCAGGAGAAAATATTTACAATATGTTTTTTAATCACTGAGAGGTGATTAAATAGCAGTTTACATTGCTTAGTTAGGATTTGGCAACAATATTGTAATAAGTCCTACATCAGCTCAGAATCACTAAACACCTTAATGCATTAAACATGAGAGACATCCCATTACATGGCGAATGGGTAAACTTCATTAAGCCAAGCATGGAACATGTGTTATATTACATCATAGACATATCTGGGCATAGTCCGCCGCTTTGCATTGTGTACATGTCTAAATAGATTGTCTTTCAGTCGG
>JAOUQX010000023.1:6391697-6403302 GCA_028566295.1 Liobagrus marginatus
ACACACACACACACACACACACACACACACACACACACACACACACACACACACACACACACACACACAAACATCTTGTCAATGTGATACCTGGGTTTATCAGTAACATCGTGTAGCCTCAGGATGAGGGCTGGGTGATATGTCCAAACGATTATTATTGTGATAAAATGGTCCATTTCGGTCAATATTGAAAATGATCACGATAAAATGGTCTATATCAATAGATATCGATAATGATCACGATGAAACGGTCTATATCGGTTGATATCGATAACGATCACGGTAAATGACAAATCTTTATTTCGTGCACATTTAAAGGCGGATTTTTGCTCCTGAGTGAAAGTTCCATAAAGCATTCGGTTGTGGGGTTTTAAACAAATCTTTATGGTCAGAACATGATATGAACACTTGCCGAACAACTCAACAATTAGAATATTACTATTAAAATCAATATGAATATAATAACATCATAATACACAATATTAAATATCTTTATAGGGAATGTAAGAAGCGTAATATGATACAGCACCTGTTACACGGCTCTGACTGCACATGTAAAGCTAAAGTGCTTTAAGTAGAGTTAGAGTCCATAGCGCAGTGTGTACAGCAACCGAAAGCCTGTATGCTAATCGCATGCGCTGCGTTACGCATAGTGCCGAACATTACATAGAGTGTTTATCAAACTGTTATCGTTTTATCGAGGTAAATAATATTGCGATAATTATCGTTATGGTTTTATCGCCAAGCCCTACTCTGGACCACACTGTCCTAGCTAACTCCTATAACACAGGTGTCTGCTGGATTCCAGGATTGGTAGCCCGTAGCCGGGATGCTTTTGGTGTGTTGTAAAAGATCCAGCCTGAGGTGTTTCTCCTTGAGGTCTCACTCTGCCAGACACTGGGCATGCCAAGCAGCCTGGCAGCTGTGCAAACAAGAGGTTATGGGATCAGTGCTCATATGATGTGGGTTGCTGCTAAAGCAAAACAAATGACTAGGCCTTGGCTCGTTTTTAGCAGGCCTCTCAATGTTTTACGAGTTAGACTGCAAGCGTATGTTTTAATGAGAGGTGTGAGGCATGCCAGAGGATCTGAGTTTGCTCAAGTAGGGTTCCTGTAAGCAAATTTATTACACGTACCTTTTTTGTGGCACATACCTCTTTATTGTACACTTAAAGTTTAAGGAATAAGTGCACTGTAAATTGTCATTTTTTAATTTTTTAATCTCTGGCTCAACATTTCAGAGCATGTTGGTGAAACTGCTCGGCAGTCTTGGCAGAATGTGTGTCGGTTAAAAGCCTCCCCTTTTAGAGTGCCTGTCTCGTGACCACACGTATTTATTGTACCCTTTAACATGTAGTCATCAAAGCACTTTGGGAAGCATTTACCTTTAGGAACAACTGCGTGCTAAATAGTAAGCATGTGTGAGAGCAGACAGTCCAGACTGAAAGACGTTACCGTCAAGACGCTTTAGCGTGCGTTACCATATTCCGGATCAGGCGCCGGATCACAACGATGCACTTGGGTTGGCTTAACCTGTTTAAGGTCAGCCAGTTCGTGCTACGCACCTCTACACAAGAGCAAAACCAAAACACAAGAACGCTAGTGTCCCAGTGCAAAAAAGAACAAACAATCCTGTTTTTTTTTTTCCCGCTTCTTTCTCAACATTTTACCCTAACTCATTTCTACTCAGGATCTGTCTTGCTCTCGCCATTCATCGTTTTTCTTTTTTTCTTTCACTCTGTGGCCCACATGCTCCTTTATTTTTTGCCTCGTCTCCCCGGCTCCTGATGTGGTGCCTGTCTGCTACTACGTCGTATCATCCCAGCCGCCTGTAACAGGATAATTACTGAGTCAGAGTCTCAGGGGGGCAACCTTCACTCCCACCCCGTACCCGCACCCGCACCCATACCCCCCCACCCCTTTGTGCCTCGTTGCTGAGGGCTTGTGGAACTTTCAGAGAGTGCTACATTTTTTACTCCTGGGTGGCAGGCGGCTGTGGAAGTGAACACACCAGCCTGAGTGGTACCTTTCTTAACACGCCAGCCTCAAACTTTGGCTCTACGTCCACAGTGTTGACCATTCATAATGAACCAGTGTGGAATTTAGGTTTGGGTTGAACTTTGGCGTGTTCGTGTCTTCTCCTGACCAAGTCATGATGGTACTGCGTCAGATCAAAGCTCTGTGTTGACAGTCTGTGATTGGTGCTGTACGGTCAAGTGTTAGCGAGAAGGTTTCGCAGGTCTTTCGGCTTGTTCGGACCATGTGACCGGGCTTCCGCCGCTATCTCATCCTCTCCACAGCATCTCTGATAAACAAAGGGTCCAACTAGGCACTGGGGGGCTGGCGGCAATCAACATAGATGTCGGGATTAGCGATCAATTCCCAGTTTTGCTAATTTTTGAAGAATTTCAGCTCGCTTCCCAACCTGTCTGAGTATAGTTACTTACATAAGATGTACATATTTACATAAATATACATTATCTGTATGTTGTTGTTTTTTTTCTTCCTGGTCATCCACATAATGTTCAGGTGAGTTGCTTCGCATGATGTTCATGTCATTGTTGCTGAGTCACCCTTTGGTGCTACCAAAAGAAACCCACTGAAACAGATGCCATCTCCAGGAAGTCAATTGTGTCACATGGGATTTTGTTTTCATGCAAACTCATTTTAGGCTTCCTATTCATATCACGCACGCCATCCGATACTGACAGTGCTACTTAATATTAATGATTTGTTAAGTCATATGTTCCTAACTCTGACTACCGACATGGTATTTCAGTTTCATATGCAAGACCGTGCACGCAGAGAGACACGAATCGGCAAGCGCTCCATATTAGCGATAGTTAAACAAGACAAGAATGTGTGGCATGCTACATGAAAACACTGCGGTCTCTAGGGAATTCATTTAGCGCACAAACGTCTGCTGGACCTCGGCTGGCTTCGTAGCACGCAGAATCCATTAGCCACTCCGTTGCTAATTACACATGCAACTCTTTTTCCAAACGCATTCGACAGCATGAGCGCTACAAAAGCTACACAATCATAACTCGGGATTTTATACGTTTACTTGCTCGGCGCCGTTTCGTTGGCGTCTTACACCAAATGGTCTCACTTAATATAGGTTTAGCGCTTGAGCCCGGGAGGGACGACGATGCCAATAAACTGTTTGTAATACTTTTCCTGTGTTTGTTTCCAAGGTCTAAACAGTGCAGGTCTCCTAAGCTGTGCACGTCGACCGCCGGAAGAGCGCTAGGCGTTTTTTTGCAGTGTACGTTTATGAAACTGCAAAACATGCAGCACAGCAGCCGTGCTTGTGCAAAGCATAATATCGCGCACACCTTACTACAAATCCGAGGGTTGACGGTTATCACGCGACATTTTGCTGCCATCACAGGTGAAAACTCCTTGAGACACGTCCTATATAGCAAACGATATAGGAATTTTAAAATGAAGTCGCTTGCCACACAATAATTTGAACTCTTGCAGAAAATGCTAATGAGATTGTGCTGCTGAAAGTAGAGCGAACAGGAACAGGGACGAATTGTTTAGCCCGGGAGCCCTCCGACGCTCTTGGGTCATGAAGAATGCATGTTTTTGGTGTGTCTAGTTCCTAAGAATAGCATCAGTGTTCTGGCCCGGGAGAACCCCTTGCTTATGATCCTGGTCAGCCTTGGCACTGGTCTGCGATGTGCTGCTATTCCTGGCCCAGGCGTCTCTTTCATTCAGATGGAGATCTAAAAAAGTAGGTAAAGCAAGCAACTGTCTGACCAAGGACCCTGCTGCCTCATATTGCCCTCTCCCCCTCCCCCTCCCCCCTTCACTCCAACAGTCCAGCTGACTGAACGATTCTTCTTCCTCCTTGCCAGGTTTTAGTGCTCACTCCTTACACACTCGCGGAGAAAGTGAAAGATAAAGATCAGTAACTAAACGAGTGTGATAGCACCATGACGTCCGGACGGCAGCAGAGGGAGGGGCGCCTTTTAAGCTTTTTTGCACTCAGACCCCTGCAGAGGCTAAAAGCCAGGGCACGTTTCCTGCCGGCGTCTTTTTTTTATTTTTTTTTACAGCATTAATGCTTTATGTACATGCTAGAGTTGTTACTTTTGTAGTCATCTGACCTCTACTGCTGCAAACAAGGTCACAGGAGCACAATCCACCAACGTGGTCAAGTAAAAAAAAAAAAAAAAAAAGGCAATATGCTAATCGGACCTAAATAAAGAAATAAATCAGACCCCAGCAATCGGGCGCTTAATCGTCTCGAGTTTTAAAAGGCCCACATGAAACAGTGTGACTTTATTACACGCCCACTCATGTTCTCTCACGCACCATCAGAGAGACTCTCTCTCTCTCTCTCTCTCTCTCTCTCTCTCTCTCTCTCTCTGTCGCTCTGTGATGCACACACGGTAAATTTTTAGACTTCACAATAACAATTCCAATCTCAGGCTTGCCCGCTTTGTGTGTGTGTGTGTGTGTGTCTGTGTGTGAGACCTTGAATCGATAGCATGACAATCTTTGTGAATGAATGCTCTCAGAGCAAAAGGGAGGGGCACAGAGCACCATCCAGCTGATCTCATCCCTCTAAGGAGTCTCATTCATGCGCTGTCTTGTGATGGACTCACGTTACAGACAAGTGAATCACTCACACCCCCCTCAGCACACCCTGCTCCCAGAGACCACCGTGACTATAATCTCAATTTCACAGCCCCAGCTCTGGCACAACGCCGGTCAAGACTGCTCATTTGGCCCACATGGTCATGAACGTCGGAGCCACGGTGTACACTACACACACACACACACACACACACACACACACACCTGCACCATCCGATGCTACACAATGCTAAGTCTTACCGAGAACGATCCGGTCACACGCTCCTTTCTGCCGACGTGCTTCACATATAGCTTCCATATGTGCTCTGAAAGTTCCTGGTTTTCAATTGATGCCACATGACACGCTCTTCAGTCATACGGCGCGCCGTCATCTGATATCAAAGCTGGACAAATTGTCTGTTTAATGCGTCAGTCAGGATGATCTACGGGACACACCACTGTCTTGCCGACCAGCATGACCGACTCAATATGCCGGCCAGTTGTGATGACTAATTAATAGGTTCAGCATTTAAATGAAAACGCCGATGATTACGGCCATGTTAAAGCTCCTGATACCGAGGCTCCCTTTAAAGTGTTGTTCCTAGTAACTGTTGGCATTTTCGAGAAGACGTTTTGAAGCGAGCGAAACCGAGAGCATTCGGTGACATGGGGCCCCTCGACGAGATGCTCGTTAGACGGCGTGGGTGAGAACGGAAGAAGAAAAACAAGATTAAGTGTGATGACTGGGAATTCAGGGGAATTTAAATAGACTGCGTGTGCCGTCTCTGTGCTGCGCTAACGAACATCAACCGAACCCCCGTCTGAACGGCTCGTTTATCTCGACCAAAATGACACCCGTTAAACATTCGCAGCTTACAAACAAATGTTGTGTGGTGAATTTCAACTAATGCGAAACATAAAAATGTGTTCCGTTTTTTTTTGTTGTTGTTTTTTTTTTTTTACTCGTCCAGCACGTTCGCTTTGAATCCGTCGGCAGAACGGGTTTCGCTAATGCACAATTAAGAGCCGAAAATGGAGAACAGCGAGAGACGGCTTCATTCTGATCGAATCGCACCGGAGAGCCACAGCGCTCCATTCCATTTAGATGCCGTGTTTAATGCGTCGCTGTTGGAAATGTGTAGAGAGGGTCACTGCAGAGTTTAAGAGAGAGAGAGAGAGAGAGAGAGCAAAAGGAAAAAGGAGAGGAGCAGGGACTCACATAACCACTCTGAGGCTGCGGGGCATTGCTATGGCACTGTGACTAAAGCTAAAGCGAAACCATATGAGCGTTAATACACACCCAGGGGCTCCACTTGCAGATTACTTTACATAACAACTAATTGGCTTAATTTGTTAAACAAACACTGCATTTTATTTTAGGTATTAATGCAAGACCTCCCCTAACAGTGGTCTTGCCAAACTGAGAGACAGAGGAGGGTAATAACACCCACGTCAACTCTGCTAAAGTCATTTACCTTCAAAAATGAATCTTATTTCCCCTCCTGGCTCAGCTTTACAAGACTGGAGCTCACAACATACATCGATAGGATTAGACAGGACAGTATAGAAAGAAAAATACTTATGTAAGCACATTTATAATGAGCTCCCTGTGACTTATCAAAATAAAAATATCAAATGCGTTTAATGTGAGTATGATTTTTAGATTTATATATGTATTACTGATCTATCTGAATATTTGGTTTCTGTATTTTAACACAAGCACAACTTGATGAATTTGTATACAGTTTGATTAATATAGGCATTTTAAATGTAATAACCATATCGTAATAACACTGATAATAACAAGGTACTTTTCCCACTATATTTTTGTTTTATGTTGTTCATAATTTTTCCCTAGTAGCCCAGAGCTTCTGAAATACATTTTTAACACTCTCCATATCGCCAAACACTTTCATAACAAAGTAAGGAGGTGAAGGATATAGCGGAACGTATACACACGAATATTAACAGCATGTGTTTTCTGTAACTCATTCCTATATATTTAGCGAGTCCAGATTTCTGGCATGCAACAGTCTAGTGTCACAAAATGTGGAAATGAATTGTTCAGTAATGAAAAGCAAATAACGGGGAAGACGGCAATAACAGTGATGATTATGATGATAAATAAAGTCAAGGCTTGCTTTTTTTTCAATTCTCTAACATTACACATAGAAAGCAAGCTGATTTTACTCCTGCTCCGAGTGCATATCCAAACCCTCTATTCGCTGACATGACTCAGTTCTTAGAAAATGTGGCAACCAGGATTAGACTCCTGAGATCCAAAATAAATTGCCTACGTTTCCCTTGAGGTCAGACCTGCTTGGCCAGGTTCAAATGTATTGTCTCTCACTTTCTAGAGGAAGACCATACGCATGTGGTCAATAGCAAGCAGCCAGTGACCTGGTCTCACTCTCAAGTTACGCCCTATATATAACATTCAACCTTACCACCCCCTCCTCTGATCCTCCCCCCAATCTGTTTCTCTGTCTATTTCTCTCTCCGTTTCCATTTCACTGGAAGTACCCCTACACTCTCTGCTCTATCTCTTGCTCTCGCTCGCTCTCCTTTTCTCTCTCCCTGTCTCAGTCTCTCCCTCCCTTCCTGTTGTGTGTCACCCGAGCAGCCTTCATCAGGCTGTGTGTGTTTACCCTTGCTCGGCCTGGCAACAGGGGCCGCATGCTCAGGATTACCGGAGGCCCTGTCTTTCATCGCCGCCTGCTCCCTCTTCCTTTTGCCGTTAAAGTTCTGGATTGTGAGAGCCGTCAGAACGAGAGGGGCCGAAAGGGAGCCGAGCAAATTTTAGGGGCTTTTTTGGTCCACCCACTACCACTTTTCCGCATCTTCTCTTTCTGGTGTGACATTTAGTTCACTTCTGGGTGTATTTTTGTAATTCTTGGTTTTGCGTACTTCAGTGTGGATTTGAGCTGATTGAAGAAAGATGGATCATTCTCTGTTTAGCTGCCTGAGGAACCCACACGCTTCAGCCCAGACACTGCACCCTGCTTTTACCCAGTCCCCACTGACATTGCACGGCCGCTCTGATCACGTCTCTTACCCTGATTTGCCAGGATCCTCACCACCATGCAGCTACACAGGAGAGGAAGGAGGTTTTGGAGGGATTCATGCACGCAACCATCCTTCTCAGCAACCACCCCATCAACAACACCATCAACCAACCTGGCATGTCCAGCAGATGCCCTCACCTGGCAGCACCCGTCATGCTACATGCCTTCCCCACAATGACACTCCTGCAGAAGAGCTGTGTACGTCTGTTGGCACAGCAGGTCAGAATATGTGCACTGCAAACACAGGGCTAAGAAACACTGACCCAGCGGGAGCAGTGAGTGGGTCTGGGGACTACAGGCGACAATCAATGTCACCTATCGAACCAGAGCGGAGGAACAGCAAAGGAAAAACTGACAACTCGGGTAAGCAAGGCATATTTATAGAGTCTTTTAAGATACTTTTTTGGTGCCTATTAAAAATGAAATTATAGAAATACCACCTATATTAAACTATTTACCAAATATTTTTAAAATCTAAAATATTTTTATACATGATATAGAAATATTGAACTTAAAAATATATTTACAAAAAAATACAATTTACGAACAATTTTTTAATATTTCAAAAGACCAGCTTTTATGTATGTCAGCCAGGTAGTATAAATTATTAACCATTATTGTTTTTATATGAATCCGTGTTTTTTAGACAGCATTTTAAACAGTTGTTTAATAGTCTCTTGCATAATTAATTAAAAAAATAAAATAAATTTCCCTTCAGGTAATGTGATGTTATTTAAAAATGTATTTATGCTACATTTTTTATTTATTTAAAAAAATGTTTTTTTTAAATACGCCACTTTGAAACGTTTTATACTCTTTCTTTAAAAGTCTGATTGTTGTCTTACCTAATCCATGAAAAAGAATGAATATATCACAAAGTAAAAAAAAAAAAATTAGTCATTCGATTTTCTTTTTTTATAACGATTTCTGGACTACAACCTGGGTTTTATATTACACATCTCACTGCTGTAACTTTACAGAGACGACTAAAAAGTTTGAAACATACATTTATTTTTTCTAAACAAAGTATGAGTTGGCAAACCAGAGAAATGATTTTCCTCAATCAGGATTTTATTATGATTTAGTCAACTGTCATAACACACATATATCTTACATATATACACGCGTTAAAGGACTTTATTTCACATAGATTAGGTCTGAAAGAAGAATTTATAATTTAAAAAAAAGCCCATTCAGTATTTTTCCTTTTTTTAAATTATTTTTCAATTTTATTAAAATAGCCAATAACCTTAAGAAACATCGAAATTAAAACACTTTAATTCAATAACCTTTATTGGCATGGCCCTTCCAACGGTTATAATATTTAAAAAACATAAAAGTTTTATCCAAATAGCAATAAAAAGAGTCTAAAACCAATGACAAACACAAACATCCAATTGTTTAAAAGTGCTAAGCAGCCGAACTGAATCAGGTGTAAAGCCGCTCTCCTCAGCTCATGCATTAAATACATGTTATTAAATCCATAATGTAAAATCATAAATTGTGCTATTTTGTTACACATGCAATAAAAACTAGAAAGGGCAATATTTTCATGTTTAGAAATTACAAAACCAATTGAAATTTATTGCCCATTACTATATACAATCATTAACATCATGTTAATGGCAACATCAAATGTGCATGTACGGTAAGGTCTAACAATATATATTCCTGCAATTACCCAATGTTTTATTTTCTATTCTTCTTTGTTCTTTTCTGCAAGAGACATTCATGAATGAATTGTGGCACTAAATTGCTGAGTGACCAAGTCTTGCACTTTCAGTACCAATAAATGAAGTAGGTTGTAATTTTTGTCAGATCACTTTCATGTGGCTAGGACAAAAATATAGTTTTAAAAATGATTTCTCCTCCTTAAAAGTCGAGACAGCAGTTTTAGCTCTATAATGGTGTATTTATCCCTTTTATGAAAACACTTAAGGGGTTAGTTTTGGTTGAACTTCACATGGGGCGTTTAAAATATTACAGTTCAAGGCAACAAAGTACTGGATCATAATTTATGGGCCACTCTTTCTAACATGGCTTTTATTTTCAACTGCCAGCATGGAAATGCTTAAGTAATAGACATGCTGAAGAATAGAGAAATCAAACAAACCATCGTCTTTAATGCAGGCTGATTATTTCTCTAGACAAAGAGACTCCAGTGTAATCTTTTAGAAGTAAACAAATCTTTAAATATCTATTAAATTTCTGTAGGATCAGGAACATCAGTAATGTCAGGTCTTTATGACGATGCCAAGATTTTTTAAATACATTTTTCTCTGCATAAAGTCCATTTGTATATGAACTTTATTTATGTTCTAGCATTTGCTATCGATCAGCAAATGACAGTTCTCAACTTGAACACTAAACATATTTTGTGGTTCAAAATGCAGTATGTGTGTTAGGAGATCAAAAGCACAGGTGTGACAGGCGCAAACATTTAAAGACCCGTTTCAACATTAAAGCGCTGACGCAAAATGCCACAGCAAGTTAAACCTGATGACGGAATGACCCAGTGTAGCACCAGAATTGGCCATTAAATCTGCACACTACTATTGCACCCCACACTTCCACACAAGGTCCACACATTTCCACTTAACTAAATCACCCTACCGTGCACTCAGGTTACAACAGCTAGACATTATTAAGGTAAATGATACGCCTTTGCTACTTTGAATTACAGCACAATTAAATAAATAATTTCATACAATAAATTATCAAGCCGAAATAAGTACATGGACAAGTTTTTTTTTCCCCCAGATCGTATTTATCACATACACATACATGCAGTGAAATGTTTTTATTCCGCATATCCCAGCATACGAATTTGAATGCTGGGGTCAGAGCGCAGGGTCAGCCAGAACGAACGGCGCCCCTGGAGCAAGTGATGTTAAGGGACTTACTCAAGGACCCAATGATAGTAGCTTGCCTGGTGCGAGGCTTGAACCCCCGACCCTCGGATCACCGACCCAGAGCCTTACTTACATTGAGCCACCACATCCCCCATATAAAGTATAGCTGGAATAAATAGATAACTTTCTGCCAAATATCTCACGTTACTCTTAGATTTACACACAAAATCATATTAAATATATTTCTAAAAAGAATACATGATATACATTAAAGGACAGTCGCATGGATCATATAGAAATGAGAGAGAACAGTAGAGCTGTGTTGATTTAATCCAGATTCAGAGTCTGGTCTTGATGGCTTTCTGCAATACATGACCAATATCGGAGTCATAAAAGGTGATTGGAAACCCTAATTATTTAGCTCTCGTTTTATTTTCACTTCGCTTGGGCTCCTGTAGTTTATCACACAATTTCATTCTGTCCTTTTGTATTATTACTCGAGCTTTTCCCGGCAAATTTTCCCCCACAGCTGGAAAATGTTCTGTTTTTCATTTCAGATTCCCAGGACGGGAGCTATAAGTCAGACGTGAGCAGTAAGCCCAGGAAGGAGCGCACAGCATTCACCAAGGACCAGATCAGGGAACTGGAGTCAGAGTTTGCCCACCACAACTATCTGACACGTCTAAGACGTTACGAAATCGCTGTCAACCTTGACCTCACAGAGAGACAAGTATGCCCCATGCTATTCTGTACAATATTTATGTTTTCCAGACAACCCAAATATATATCATGATATATATCATATATAGCTCTCAAAATAAATCATGCTTGCATATAAGGCATCATTTAAAAAATCTTGAAACATTATTTAGATACCTTATTTTGATTGAAAGGTTACAAAAGAAAGCAAATGGAAAAAGTTTAAAAATCAGTTTTGACATTTGGTTTTTTAGTGGATGAAAATGATAAAGTATGAGGCCAATAGATTTCAAATCACAAGCTGTATTGCTGGCTTGGTGTGCGTTTCTGTGTGTGTGTGTGTGTGTGTGTGTGTGTGTGTGTGTGTGTGTGTGTGTGTGTGTGTGTGTGTGTGTGTGTG
>JAOUQX010000023.1:6443590-6460459 GCA_028566295.1 Liobagrus marginatus
ATGCTGGGATATGTGGAATCAAAGAATTTCACTGTATGTTGTACTGTATGATGTGCATGTGACCAATAAACTTTACTTTAAGTCAACACAAAGTACACATCCAGGGGGCTTCTTCTTTGTCGTCATACTTTTAGATTCCACTTACAAGCAATGTGAAAGCCAACGTAAACAAAGAGAAAATGCACATTCATCTTGTATTTTCTCCTCAAAGGAAGCTTTGCACCCGTAGACATGTGGCTTTCATACAAGCCTAAATCATCCAGCCAACAGACCAAAGCAGTGTTAATTAAAATAATCATCAATCCTATAAATAAATATTTCAATGAGTAAAAATATATTGTACATGAATGTGATGGTGGCATGAATAGATGGTGGTGGTGGTGGATCAATGGTAACGCTCTGGGTCAGTGATCAGAGGGTCGGGGGGTCAAGCCTCGCACCAGACAAGCTACCATCATTGGGTCCTTGAGCAAGGCCCTTAACCTCACTTCCTCCAGGGGCGCCATTCGTTCTGGCTGACCCTGCGCTCTGCCCCCTGCGTTCAAATTCATATATTGGGATATGCGGAATAAAAACATTTCACTGCATGTATGTGTATGTGATAAATTGGATCTGTATTTGAATGTTGCTACTGTATAAGTTGCCAAGTGCAACAAGTCAGATATAGCGTTTATAAATGAAGGGCGCATGATTAAAATAGAATAAGCCCTAAAAGCACTTGGAATAATTGCATATTCGTGTAATGACTCTACCCCTGATTATACGCCGTGACAATAGTTGAAAGGACTGTGCAGTCATTTTGCAGCAAACAATTCCTTCCTTTCAAGATTTTCACGATATTTAATGTGGTTTTTAATGATTTCTGACACTGAAATAAACCGACTATCTAATTATCTGCAATGAAGATTTTTTTTTTTTTTAAATACCGTTAATGCAACAGTTAAAACCTTAAGGCACACAGAAACAGATAGAGATGACAGTCCAGAGATTCTAAGAAGAGAGAGATATTCTCAGGGAGGGGTCCTATCTTTGTCTGCTTTCCCGTCTGCCTAGAAGCCACCAACCCCACCCAGGCTTGTTCACGTCACACACACATTCGACCGTCACCCATGCAGACAGACGTCTGTGATAGGCTATCCTGCTCAAAGCTTTGGTAATCTAAATTTCAGAAGGACTGTCAATTTGAAAAGGAGCCAGACGGCGTGAATGAACCCATTGAGACATGAGTACACTAACTGCTATGGATTTAAATTGAGTGCCATAATTGCTCTTTTAAACATATTTATATTACTAGTAGTTTCCACTGAGATTATTGACCCAAATCAGGACGTGTTCCTAACCTGATCATAAAGTATAGAGCCTGTACACTATTTCCCCCCTGTATCAGGGGTGTAGTAAATAGCAAAATTTACAGTAAATACAAAGTGCAAATTTTGCTATTTACTACACCCCTGATACTGAAGCACTAAACAGAAAAGAAATATTATTATAGGGAATTATTTACTTATTATTTAGTGTCTTTATATTCATTCTTTTCAGATCTTATTTATCACATACACATACATGCAGTGAAATGTTTTTATTCCGCATATCCCAGCATATGAATTTGAACGCTGGGGTCAGAGCGCAGGGTCAGCCAGAACTAACGGCACCCCTGGAGCAAGTGAAGTTAAGGGCCTTGCTCAATGAACCAATGATGGTAGCTTGCCTGGTGCGAAGCTTGAACCCTGACCATCTGATCACTGACCCAGAGCCTTACCATTGAGTCACCACATTTATTTTATATAAATTTATTTTATATATATTAGATTAAATATTCATCATAACTATTGAAAATCATGCTCAGTCTGTAAAAGTACTTGGAAAGCTCTAACCAACTGCATAGCCTAAACAACAGGACTTTATGAGATATGGGTTACTTTTGTGGAGCCTGCGGTGCCTGTTAATGATTGGGTGTAGTAGCATGGTGCCGTGCGAGGACTGAGTAGTGTGAAGGTGGGGGGTGGAGTAGTAATACACCATAGCCGGAGACAGGATGTTCTAGCAGTGGGACAAGAGGAACAGGAAGTGTGCTAGGCATAATAAACTTAGCTGTGCCACACAAAGCTCTTTAATCCTCTGTTAATGACATCACATGATCAAAAGGAAATTTGTTCAGGCTACATGCCACAGTAGTACAGAAAGAGCCGGCGGTGTGATGTGGGTGTATGGGTATAACTGACCTATTAGCTGTAGGGAGTGCCTGATAACCCAGGTCTACTTCCTCTCACCACCATGGGAACAACCAGACCCTGCTCGAACACTAATGGAACAAATCACTGGGTACTTGGTACACGGTCAGCTTCCCCACGAAGACAGCAGTAGTATTTTACCAAAACGTATCGAGTCTGATATGCTCTGAATCAGTTAAATTCCCCAGAATATCAACATAGGATGCGAGGCATAGGCTGTCAGGTGTGATTTTCTAGTCCTCTTTTCAGAACTATTCAAAACACATAGGCAAAGCAGACAGCAAAGCACTGCTCTCTATCTCTCGCTCACTCTCAAGCCCTCCAGCAATCCATGCTTTAATACGAAGTCTTGGTTCTGTCTTCTACGAAATGCAATGGTGGTGCAAATAAAAAATTTCTCTGTTATAAGAATAAGAGATTATAAGTTCTGCACCTAGTTGTGAAAAACCCAACCTTTATTTTTCATACTGTAAGGTGTAGCTTCTTCCATAGACACAGTTGCTTTGCATATTTCCTAAACCTCACCACAATTAGCAGCATGCCAATTCCATTTGGTATATATCTCCATAGCCCACAGCTGCTCTTCTCTCTTCTCTATACCGTTTGTCACAAACAAGAACACTACACAGCACAAATAAGTCCAGCAAATGACCTGTTTTGATGTGTCAGCTGCTAGACATGCATGTGTCCCTATGTTAACACCTCATTGTTCACAGAAAAACACCGTTGTTTCCTAAACACAGTCATGCCAGATCCCTTCCAAAGTCAACACACACCTACGTGGGAACTTCAGCCAAAACCAACTACTGAGAGTTTGACAAGTTTAAGATGTTATTATATTCACAGCTCCAACATATTGAAGAGCATTTTGTGAGCTTTATGTCTATGCAACATATATTTGGGATACTTTTAAATTCGGATAACCTCTATGAGTCTTGCATTTAGAGCAACTTTTATGCAATCTCGAATACAATTGATATAGACAGAGACATCAGTAATCTGCTGTGTAGTTGAGCCCTGGAATAGCCCACTTTCAGTAAAACTCACTGTTTTAACTCGGACACAGCATTAAAACATGCAAATGGACGTGTGTGTGTGTGTGTGTGTGCGCGAGCAAGATGGGGCGAAAACATTGTTGTAGGTTGGCAATGAGGTAAAGTACGTGTTGCTTGCATGAAAACAAACACTTCCTTTCAAGTAAGGCAATTACAATTTCTCCACACCACAGACGCCCAGTGATTTTTGATGTCTTAACATCATTAGCAGAAATTCATAATGAATCAGCAGATAAATTCCAGTAATAACAACAGAAATGGCAATAAAAAGCAGACATCCTGCAATACACCAGAAGGAATAAAAATATTCAAAAGTTCTTCATTTAATCTGTCGTTTTATTCAAGGCATATAAATTGACACATACAAAGCCCTCCATTACACACATACCGAGTGACAAAATGACACACCTGTACACAGAACAACTTGGGACTTAAACGCTTCATTTGAAGCAATGTCATTGGTTTTATACAAAATTTGATGTTCAAAGTCTACAAAAGGGGTTGGCTAAAGTGCATTTAAATGTAGAGGGAAGCACACATGGTGTATAGTACTACAAATCTCACCATCATTTCACCTCGATTGTACAAACAAATTTTTGGAACCCTGGTACAAGTTCTGATATCAAATACTAAACCTTTAACAAGACAGTAGGACTGCGTGTGTTTTGGCTGGTGAAGCACCCAGTGCTCTGAAGCTATGCTCATATATTTGTGTGTTTCCCAAGTAGTGACGCATAAAGCTTATCCTGGTTTGCCGTACAACCCCACCTCTGTTGTGCAACAATGGTCCAATAAAAAAAGACTTTTGTTTACCACATGAACAGGAGTGCAGGATCACCACAATGTGTACATTAGATCATTTTTAACACTCCACAGGGTTTGGTAATCTATGTTTTCACTTCATTAGTTCATGTGTGGATCACAGAATATTTAACACTGGAGGTCAAAGAACATCAAACTGCCTCAAGATCCATCTTCAACGGATGGATTTTTGGCCAGTGTTTACCTTCGTATAAAAATTCATGAACAAGATGTCCATTAAAATAGGGTAAAAGGTCCTGTGGTGTCATCTGGACAACTCCTCCTTCCATGACCAGGGTGACCAATCAATAGTGTACAGTGGTTAGCCAACAGTATTTCAACTGCATCCCCCAGCTTCATCAATCAGGCTGATAAAACTCAACCAGTAAAATCAATGAATCCACCCATACACAGTGACAGAAGGCATATAAGCACAAGAGGAGTGAACCTGACAAACCCTTCTCACTCATCTCTTCTTCTTTTGCTGCCTCATCATTTTTCGCCGCTTGTGGATCATGTTGTGTAAACGATCCAAACCCTCCTGTAGGCCCTCTCCAATGATGGCACAAGCCGACTGAATGTGCCAGGGTGTGTGGGAACCAAGTTCATTCAGCGCCAACAGCTTCTCCAGCTCGCCGAGTGGTAAAGCGCTACGCAGGTCCTGCTTATTGGCCAGCACAAGCACCGGAACACCCTGGTTCTCCTGCAACCTTGTGATCTTGTGCAGCTCGGTTTTGGCCTCCTCCATGCGCTCAGCATCCACAGAGTCTACCACAAACACAAGGCCGTCGGCACAGCGCGTGTACGAGCGCCACAGAGGCCGCAACTTCTCCTGACCGCCTACATCCCAAAAATGGAAGGCTGCCGTCCTGCCTTTTGTACCCAGCATTAATTTGATCTTCTCGGTGTTGAAGCCTTTAGTTGGGACCGTGTTGACGAACTCGTTGAAGCGCAGCCTGTACAACACTGTTGTCTTACCAGCACAGTCGAGTCCAAGAATGACAATATGTAAGGCCTGGAACGATGGCAGTCCTGGGAAGATGGCGTGGGGCTCCGATAAGCCGTTGCCCATCTTGACAGAAATGTAAAGGGAGATCAGGCAGACTAGAAGCCACTATTGCTTTACTAAGCAGTCACAAGACTTCTCTCACTCCTTGGAAACAGCAGGAACCTGAAAGCAGATGAAAACAGTGCTGATACAATTTGGCCAGTAGTGCAAGTCCCTAACACACACACACACACACACACACACACACACACACACAGTTCAATGGTTTTCTGCTTTAGAAACTGCATTTAAAGTGGGTCTGACATTTCCTTTGTCATTCTAAAATCGAGCACAGCTTTATCTTAGCTGGATGGCATTATGTGGCAGGATGGATGAATGTGGAATAAAATCAGCAGGAGTCCGAGACCCCATTTGCACATGTAGCAGCGACGGAGAGCGACGAGGTTTCAGAGGCTAATCCGGTTAATGTCTAATCGCTTTTAACTGCAATACAAATCGACAATGAATCACATGAACGCGCTCCTAACGGCCACTTGCTTCTATTCGTGTCACTTTTTAGGAGAAATGTGGTGCAGGTGGCTTCAGAAAAAATTAAACCCATTAGTTTGGTCAATGTTTAACAAAATGTAATGATGATAAATCGGGTAGAATCTGCATTACAACTAAAACGCTGTCGTTGGCCATCTGTCAGTGCAGTTGCTAAGGGAAACAATCAGGCGAATCAATTTGTAATTACTGCCAACAAGTGACTCCGAATCGCGTGCGTCCGGCTGCCGCGGTCTGGATATTATTTTTTTTTTAAAAACACCCCTGAATACGTTTACCGGTAGATTACATACAGGTGTTTATGAAGACGGAATACACCGCTGACACCCACCTTACTCGCTGTGTCCGCTGTCTGGGAAGAATAATTCCGTCTGTGTCCACATTGAGGTATTTAAATAACGAGAGCGTTCGAGATAAGCAAACTACAACACCGCGGAACACTGACTAAAATAGCAACCCGCTTGCCAGTTTATTCTAGCCCTGCTGCGTCGACTGACAACACTCAGGAGCTCCTGATTGGTCCGGTTTCATACAAATGCGCGGTTTTTTTGTACGATGATTGGCTCGAAGACACGCTAATCTTTTATTGTAGACACGCCCACCGCCATCTCCGCGCGCTTACGGAGTTTCATAGGAAACTGTTACATACATGTTCTGTGGAGCAAATATCCAAACTATAGTGCTGTAAACATTAAAAAGTACAGATTAAAACTTTATTATAAGTATTAATACATTACAAAGGTGCCTGTAGTGAAAGAGAACAGGTAGCATCGAACGTAGTAGCAAGGTACATGTATTTGTTTTGTAATGTGATGAGGTATATCACATTCAAGGTATACAAACTTTTGACTGTGTACACTTTCGTTATCTTATAAATAATTTCTGTGCCTAAATTTGGAAAGAAAATGTCTCGGCTTCGTGTGAGCGTTGATGGCGGTGTCTCGTGACCCATCAACAACTCCATCTATCGGCCAATGTGCCTGAGATTAGTTCAGATATCACACGGATTAACCGGCCATTAACACGTGTTTCGCCTCAAAGGGAGGCAAATAACAAAAGTCCAGATTGTTTTGTGGAAATACACAAACGCCATTTTCTGTCGTTTGAACTGAAATAATTGCACATAACACTTTCTCATCTGAGGAGATACAGGAAAGTGGTCGGTTTCTCTTCGCGTCTTTTCCTCATGCTTGCCCTCTAGCGGTCACTGGATATTATATCTATAATTTATCTTCCCTAGAGAAGCTCTGAAATACTGTAGCTAGGAATATAATGCATTATATAACTGACATCAATCTTGATTAGATTTCTAAACCGATTAGTAGCTTTCGCCTAAGGTTAATCACTGAGATGATGATAATTAATTACTACGTAAGGTGTGACTCAAAGGAATGGCAAAATTCTTTGATCAGTTTTACTTTTTTTTGTTGCAGTTCATCAAGCAATATCAAAAATACCATGACAGATACGTTACACCAAACAGAAAAGAATAAGGCCTGTTAGTGCAATAGAATAAAAGATCACAAGATTTGGATCACATCTTTTGTACATGTAGAATGTGTTTTATATGTTAACAAGCAAGGAAAGCTTTGATAGGAATTATTTACTTCATGCATATTTGCAAGTAAATAAAAAAAAAGTTAATATGCAAAAGAAGTACCCCACTGAAAAGGAAAGGTAACATATAATGAGGCACTATGGTGACAAACAAGCACATACGGTATGTTGGTTTTCAGACAAAGATTGTCTTTACCTAGCTGTAGACACAGTTATACAGTCTCACTGGGTTAGAAAGCAATATATGCTGATTCTTCATTTTGTGCTCCCAGTCTGCCACTTGGAAGAGTCCCATGCCAGGAACCACCCGGTGAAGGTAGGGGGCTCATGGCCCTGTTTCACGATCACTATGGGTGTCCCCTTATCCCGTCCTGATGGATCCGTGTCAATATACACCTTGGCTGTAAAGGAATGTTAAATCAGCAGACAGTGAGGTATTTTACACCTTTACACTTCAGGAGGTCTGTGCATCGTTGACTGTACAATGCTGTTTGCACATGCCATTGATAGACACCCACCTTGGCTTTGAGTGGATGAATGTGTATTGCAATGTTTTCAGATATGTAAATGTATGTTTAACCGTGTAAGACTCATTGTTTGAATGTTTTGGATTTTTGCAAATTTACAATTTTTTTTAATCACACTTTCACATTCTGAAACTGCTGACTTTTTACTTGCATAGTAAAAGAAACTGCTTACTTAAATTTTTATTTGAAGAGCTTTTCACACAATCCTATACTGTGTATAAAGAGAAAATGAGAATGCGGAGCACAAGAAACCTTTTCTCCCTTATCTTATATTTTAAGCATGCATTTTTTTCCTACGTTGACTTATGTAGTCATACTAGGCACATTAATTAATCATTAAAATTTCTATGCAAGCAGACAAACTAAGCCAAACATTATTGATATAGTAAAAAATGAATCGTAGTATTAGTAAAATGACAGTAAACTTCAAACACATTTGGACACAATTTCACCCCTTATTTTTTTCCCTCTGAACATGAAACGCGATACACTTGTAGAACATGGCAAAATGATGATGGCAATAATGTCATCTGCAATGTATTTTAATGGCATTACGTGTGCGTTTGAATGCTAGTAGTGCCCCATTTGTGACACTCATAATTATGTTAAATGATAGGGATATGTTATAAAGTGTAATGTAGAGAATTGTACAGCAGGAAAAAATTATGCAAGAGCGACTCACCTGACTTTAATGACTCTGTTCTTTCCACTTCATTTGCATCAGCTCCAATCCAGATAAACACCTGTTAAAAACTATGTGAGTGTTTGACAGTCCAATGATTTGTTCAGATCACAGATGTATGCACACGCATATGGAGAGGGTGGAAAAGTTTATCGTTCTACCTGATCCCAGACGTCCAAGAGCATGACATCATCTTCTGCCAGGTCATCCTGTGCAAACTCACCAGGCACTTCTTCAATCTGAGTATGAACCATAAGTCGATGATTTATTAATAGTTATTAACCTATAAAACATGATTGAACATTTTATCTTCTTAGAACACAAAGAAAGTATAAAAGTTCTTGGAAACTGGAATAAATATTATGAAACGAGTCTGTTGTTGCTGTGTCAACTTGAATTTCTGATACTGTACTATTACAGTATACCTTATAATGTATACACTATACCCTGAAATGTTGGTACCGACTCTCTGAGGGCGGGACGTCTGACAATGTAAAAAAATAATATCTACAGTTTTACTGGTAAATCATTCGTTATAGGCTGATTACTCACAATGAATCTTCCGGTTTTGTTGGAGCAGGCAAACAGACGAGGAGATCGTACAGTGCTTTTGCTCTCCAACCTCTCTGATGTCTGGTACTTCGTTTGTCCTCCCAAAGCTTCCCAATATGCCGCTTTAAAAAATAATAATATTCATTTTTTCTTTTTTAAATTTGGGTTAGATATTTGCAACCTGGAAATGTATAGACTCAGTCTCCAGTCAACTATTTAAAAAATAACATAGATCCAATGTATTTATTTACTATCTTATTCATTATGAGAATATTAGACACAAATTTGATTTGTAAAAGAGACCAATCCAAAGGGTTAGCATGGATAGAATTCGGATCAGATTTTTCTTAAAGGCTGTGGATGAAAAATGACTCCGTTTTTGTCCGTTTGAATCATTAGTCATTCCAGAAGCTTATGTTAAGATGGCGTTCGATCATCAGTAGCTGTCATAGTAATAAAATTCATTTCCTGTGAAGCCTAAAAACTGTCTTTTTAAACAAACAGCCCATAATTCAGGTTTGTATGATTGAATCTCATTATTTTCCCCCAACAATGAAATCGTTTTTTGTTTTTTTTTGTTGTTTTCTACAATTCGGCAAAGGCAAATTAGTTCTATCTATCATTTTTATTACCGCAGCTATAAATAATCAACTCCTTCTCAGTTTCACATCAACAAGAGTCAGAACTCACTATTCTGTAAACCGGAATTACAAAATGCTGACACTGGAGACATATAACTGTCCTGATACCTACAAAGTCCCTTAGTTATTATTATTAAACTATAACGTATTACAGAGAGCACATTAATATAAACCTTGACTTTTTCTCCGTGCTATTAAAGAAACTGAATCAACACCGTTTGACTATTGAATATTCAACAGTAACGTGTAGAAGGTACGATAAGTGTGCCGAAACAGCAAGTGCTCTCACCTGGCTCATTTCCTTCTGTAATACGTTGAGTTTGACACTGTAGCAGCTCACGCATGTATTTAGCTCCATGTTCCTCTTCTTCACTCGCTCCTTTTCCTACCCACAGATACCCGGTACCCTTAGGCACCTTCAATAGGTAGGCATCATTGGAGTTCAAACTAGATGCTATGGGTTCAACCTGTTGGAAAACACATATGAAAATGCATTTCCAGTTAATAAAGTGGAACCAAAGGTTTTTATACAGCCATCTATGCCAATAGCTGGACCTTACCTCATATATACGTGTGATGGTACCAAGGTTTCGGCGCACTTGAAACAGTCGTGTCGGGGGTGGGGGCTTCTGCCCTCTTTTCCTGGATGTCCCATCTTTATACACAACCAGAGGCTTAGCTTTGAAGAGACTCAGCAAATGTGCTGGCTCCTTCCCTTGGGTCACCCTCACCTTCATGGTTATGTTTTTAAAAACAGGTTTAAATATGACCACAAGATGGCAGTGAGTTACCTTTTGGGTACCTTCTCAAACATTTTCAATACTGTATAAACATTCGGCCCTTTGCCATGGATTTCTGAATTAGACCAATCAGTTAAATGGCCAATTTTAAATAACATTTATGGTAAATGACTTAGTTAAATGAATGACGAGTTAAATGAATGTCCGCTTGTCCCATGATCTTAATATAAATAGACCTGTTTCCTGGAAAGGCCCCACAATTAATCAGCAAACATAACTAAGTAAACAGCATCATGAAGACCAAGAAGCTATAAAAATAATTCTGAAACTAATCTATCATAAAATGTGAAAATGTTTAACGGGTGACTAGTTACTCAAGGCACTCTATATATATATATACAGTTATTTTAAAACATTTGAATGCAAAAGGATTACTATTATCCACTATCAGTTATACCAGGCCCACCAAAAACATTAGACATGGTAGTGTATACAGAATCGACTAATAAATAAAACATAGATTTTTATTTTCACTTTTACACCTAAAATGCATTTATAGGTAGTTACCTGGACTGCGTTTCCACCCAGTGACTTGTCCAGCTCTACAGTGAGAAAGGCTGAAGCAGTAATCTCATCTAAGGTACTGTTGGAGCCTTGCCTGTAAAACGACAGCAGAAAGGGCTATGCTTATGAGCTAATAAATACGACACAGGTACACAACGTTTCTGTCACATCCTGAAATTTAGTCCTAGTCAAACACTGAAGAAATTGAACACTTACCAGGTGTAAATAATTTGTCCTTTTGTGTAGGTGTATAAAATTAAATAACAGTCACCCCCATAGAACTGCCCATACGTCTCTGGATCTACTGGGACTTTGCTCTGTTCTTTATTACCAGTCTCCACCCTCCAAATCTGAAACATAAAACATTGAAAAACAAACTCTGCATGAAGAAAACAATTTGATATAAAGTCACTATGTAAAGGTATTCGGCATGTGGTAAAGGTGGTATAGTTTTGTACAAGAGTGGCTGACTTTCAGTGACACATAAATAAGGGTCTATTGTTCATGATTGATGTCTTTAGTCCTCATTCGTTGCTTTTTCCACTTTTATATTGCTTTAGCTGTCACAAATACCAACGTCTTTCCTCTGAGCACACATTTGCTCAAAATGTAAATATTGTAAATGAAAATCACCCCCATTTTTAACATTGTAGTTTTTCTGTAACAAAATACAAACTCACACTAGCTAATACCATGGTACGTGGAATCATAAGTCATAAGGAATTTAACAGTGAGAGGACTTTAATTCTGTAATTGGATGTTTAAAACACATGTGGATATGTTTAAGTAGGGTAACTGAACTTTTTCATATTTTTACAATGCTTTCCCGTACAAAGGACTCCACCTTAGGACATTCAACAACAAAAAATTATTGTGAATGCCAAATAATCAAATCTTATAGTCGTCTTTTTTAAATCTGGTATCATGCAAAACATTTGAATTCCAGCCACTTTGCGTTGCACACCTGTGTTTCTCCAGTACCATCATCTACCATGTTGTACTGAGCTGCCATTTGGCAAGATTCATGAAGTTTCGAAGCATCAAACTCCACATGTTGAATCCTAGCAATCCGCTCGGTGACAAAGACTCGGCCCAGTCCTTCACTCTGGTCTTTCTCTTTCCAGTCTTTAAAGAATTGTTTAAATATGGGTGTCTCTCCTCCTTCTGGAAGAACCTGAATCTGTGTTTGAAGAAGGGCTTTTTTTTTTACTGTTCCTTTTTAAAAACATAGTGATAATAATGATATATTGAATCAATTTATTGATAAAATATAATATATTAGGCAGGTCAGGGAAAGAAATTGAAAAAAACTCAATTCATAAACTGTATCTAACTATTTAATGTCATTTAAAATCATTTAGCTATATGTTAAGGGATATCCTGGATGGTTATTCATTATTAACATAAGGCTTTGAACCTGTGTGTTTGCAGGATAACCCATCTGTTTGATGAAGCCTTCAGCTGTTTTCATAGCTTCTTTCCGTTCGCTGGGGTTCGCACTGCGGCCTAGGTTACACCAGAAGTGGTTATGATACCGTATGATATGAAGCAGAAAACATCATCTAAAACTGCTGATTCTAGCTCAGTTTTTATTAACAAATCATTAGTTATGCTAATATCAATAATTATGACACTACATAAGTAGAAATATAGAAAGCTATACATACAGTAATCCCTCGTTTATCGCGGTTAATGGGGACCGGAAACCCGCCAAAGTTGGAAATCCGCGAAGTAGGATTGTCTCCCCTAGGAATTTCCGTATGTGTGTGTATATACCAGAATTTTTTAAATGTGTATATTTACACTTTATATATATTTTACTTAAATCTATTTAATTATAAAACCTTAATATTATACATGCACTCTCTCTCTCTCTCTCTCTCTCTCTCTCATACGATAGGTATTATGGCTCCGCTCGTGCTCTTATTCGTCGATCTCGTGCCGGGAACCAATCACGTGCCTTTTCTGAGTGGGCGTGGGTATGTACAAAGCCTCTGAGAGAGTTTCTCTCTTTGTCTGGCATCCTGGGAAACCGTTTCTCTCGCGAATCACGATGAAACAACGCTGCTTTCCGTAATACGGCTGCGTTTTTGAATTTTTATTTTTCGATGAAATTTGTTTTTTTTAATCCGCGATGCACTGAGTCTGCGAAACTTGAACCGCGAAGTGGCGAGGGATTACTGTATATTATTAAATTCAGTTGTACACACCCTTCCACACAAAGATCATCTTGCTTTTGCCATGATCCAAAATGAAACATTCATCAGACAACAGGTGACTCTGGGAGAATGGATTCTCTTCTGATACAAGTGTCACTTGCATTTTCCCACTGGCATCAGATACCTAATAAACACCGTCAGTTTTTGTGTTGTACTTCAACAGTAACATTGCATCTGTGGATTTGTTTCTGGATGTTGTGCTGTGTTTTGGTGCTGCTTTTATAAACCGTCTCACCATATAAAGCTTTGCCATTTTCCTATTAGTTATATCAGCTGAAATGTCATCATTATCATCACCATCTGCAAGATCTGTTTTTTCACCAAGAATCTGTGGCATAAAAAAGGAAACAACAGGATGTGTATGAATAAATAGTGGCTTAACCACTATACACACATCAATACACTACATACATTTTTTACATACATTTTGTTTGAAAGAAAGGCATTTTATGTGACTAATATGAACTGCATGACATGTACCATCACTGGGCCTTATATTATTTCTGTAGCTTTAATTACAGACTGAATGTTAAGTCTTACCTTAATCATCTCACTGGGTTCCTTTCCCTCGTCTACAATTACAACCTGAGCTCTGCCGTTGCGTTCATTATCTCGAATTCCTGTAGCAACCTGGGCTGCCTTTAGCCGCTCAAACTTGTTGCACATCGAGCCACACCATTGGTAGATAGTCTGGAGAAAGTGCAAACAGGAAACAATGAGAAACACAGTAAATCGTTAGTTCATGAGCTTTTAAACATTCCTCAAATTGAACTGTTTGCTCTGTACAACGGTCTTTGTCTTTATGCTTGAATTACTGTCCAAATATTTTATTACTGGCTACTCTGCAGTACACACCTGAAATGTACTTATTGCATCTGGCAAAGGGCTTAAAGGAAAAATTGCAATTTTTTAAAATGGGTTTTTAAAAGAAAAAATATTATGACTTATGATATACTTGATAGTGTGTTGCCTTAAATGAAGAGAAAACCGTGCTTATGATGTTATCATAATTGTACTCATGAAATCTAAATATCTCAAATATTTAAATGCCCTTTTTAAACATTTTTTTTAAAGCAAACACGTTTGAAATTGGTGTTCCAATTGAAAGATCTTATCACTATAAAAGTTATACAACTCATTAATGTACTGTTAATTACTTGGAAAACATTTTCCAAACGCACCATTAAAACCATGCACTGTCGATAGGAGAGAGATCACTTGTCATCAGGAAAGATAAGTACACGGATGTTCAGCCAGAAATTAGTGGAGATCAGCGAAGCACCCAAAGGTACATTTACATTTACATCATTTGGCAGATGCTCTAATCCAGAGTGATTTACATCCGAGCAGTTGAGGATTAAGGGCCCCTTGCTCAGGGCCCCTTGCTCAGGGCCCCTTGAGGATTAAGGGCCCCTTGCTCAGGGACCCAGCAGTGGTAACCACTGAGCTACACGTCCCCCTCTGGAGGTAACTGCTAAAGTTATCTAAATGTTATCTAATATGCATTAATCTGTCATACAAACACAAACCCAATTGTTTGAATGAAACTAAAAATGGGAAAATATTTCCAATGTATAGGAATTGCTTTATTGTCTATTTGTATTAACAAAAAGTTGTTTAAGCAATAATAAGCGCCATGTATTGTTTGCTAATTCTGTTCTGTACCTTGGAACCTCTCCGTCTTAATTTTTACAATAATAATGTTCACTCCCATTGTGTACATACACAGCACAAATGTGATATGCTGTAAAACCTGATTCATTACACTGAAGTGAAGAGGGCGATGAAGTGTAATTTGAAATGCCATTCCTGATTAAACTGGTTGCCTTCTCTGGAAAGATGCAATCGTCTTAGCATCTTTTTGATGCAGAAATAGAACAAAAATGAAAAGACATGGATCGAATGCCATTGTGTTTTTGTGGGTCCTTACTGCACCCAGGTCCACTATAAAACAGTCGCCCTTGTTGAAGCTAGCCCAGTCTAGAGGCACTTCTGTAGCCCTGACCACACGCCGGCCCTTGATGTGGAAGAGACGCTTAGCACTGAGGTCATTGGTGATCACATGCTGGAACCCTGATGCCACGCCTCCTGCCTGGGGTCATAAAAAAATTCTTAATAGTAATGGTCTTGGAAAACAAACTCTGGGGAGAAACTGTTTGTAAAGCCTACTTTGTATGTGATCCCTCCTTTAAAGTAACTGGTGAAAGCAGTGGATTCGCAGCCTTGGAGTTCCCGGTACTGAACTGGCTTTCCCTCCAGATAATCATCCATCTGTACTGTATATATGGCTGCAGCTGTACTTTCATCCTGAGTGCACTCTTTACCTGGAAAGATACAGCAATGCACACAGAATGAATGACACTACAGTATAATAAAACTTTCATCATTAGTGCCATATGTTCGTCAAAATATTTACAAATTGCCATCCAATAACACTTAAAGGCTGCGATTGCAGACATTCACACATGCATTCAAAAGTAATATTTCAAAATTTGCACTTGTGGTAATTACATGGATTAGCATCACTGGCGTTAGAGAAATTTGTGTTTGCACTTTTGCAAAGCTGTTGCTATTCACGGTTAACTTTCACAGACTGACACTTTTAATGCTTGTCTTAAGGCTTTGATGGTCAACGGACACGATGCACAGAGGCAGCTATGAAAACAGCTATGATTATAAACCACATGATGCATAGGAAGCACTATGCATAGGATACATAAATGCATTTCTCTCCATTATGTAGTAAGTGCCCATCCTTTTCTAGGATGTGATAGACAGAAAATCCATTAAGAGCCCATTGACATCTAGTGATTGTTAATGGTGTGGTTTTCAAGGAAGGCACAGTATAAAACAGAGACAAGGCAACAATTGTCAATAAAGTTCACTCAAGTGAGTGTTGAAATAGGAAATAATATCTTCTCTATTTGTAATTCTTACAATCAAAACCTATCTAAGATCCCATTTTGTAAAGGTTCACTTGCAAAAAGACAATAGCATGCCAAAACTTGTTATAGAGTTATAGAAACATTGTGTTTCATTATGTGCAGTGCCCTGATAACATCATGTTGTATTTTAATGTAATACGTCATCCGTTGTTCAAACTTAAATTAGTTTAAAATAATAAAGACCAAATATATGATTTTTAGTCGAACTTATTGTAAGGAAACAGGCCTGGTAATTACACGGTTATTGAAAAAGTCCATCCATATAAATATTTAGGCATATGGTTGGATGAAAAATTAGCCTTTAACATCCATATTGATACATTGTTAAAGAAGCTTAGGCCTAAATTGGGGTTTATATATGGATTAAAAACCTGCTTCCCCTACAAGGCTGGGAAGAAATGAGTGGAGAATACTTTTATTTATCTATTATTGATTATGCTGATTTTGACCTTTGCTTAGGAAACTGGATTCTGTTGATCATGCAGCATTACGTTTTATATGTGATGCAGCGTACACATCACATATAAAGCATAATGCTGCACCACATATAAGACGTAATGCTGCATCACATATAAAAGGTATATGTGATATATGTGATGCAGTATACACATCGCTGAATACTTGAATAAATATGAATCTGCAGAATGGTCATCTTTACAACATAGGAGGAATTTGCACATGTATATTTATTGCTAAGGCACTTCTTGGTAAACTATCGTCTAATACAGTGGAACCTCGAGATACGAGTTTAATTCGTTCCAGAACCGAGCTCGTAAGTCAATCAGCTCGTATCTCAAACG